>JAVSBS010007426.1:0-46450 GCA_033124195.1 Coracias cyanogaster
TCTGACCTCTGGCTCGGTCCTGCCAGCAAGGAGGCCACGTGGTGTTGCTCATGGGAAGGTGTTGTGCTCTTCCCTGTTGACATGCATGGAGGAGCAGCTCTGACAGGCTCCCTTAGAGCATCCAGCTGTCTCCTGATGTGTTGCTGACATGAGGCAGGGGGAGGGTGCTACTCTTTCAAGTGCAATTTCATACAAGAGTGCATTTAGTAGGAGAGTTGTGTGTTGGCCTGGCCCTGCTTTTGCTAATTAAACAGTGGCCTTTTACTGGGCTCTGTCTCAGGTCCCTTCCAAGCCAGGGGAGGGGGCAATCCTGGCAAGATCTTGTACTTAGAGGAAACTCAGATGGCAGTAGGCCTTGTCTCCTGCTTGAAATAATTATCAACATTGGTATCTTTTGCTTGGAGGTCAGAGAGAGTCTAGCAGTGACAGACTGGAGAGGGTCTCTGCAGCTGACCTTAGGATACTTGTGCTCTTGAGTAAAAAATTTAGTGCCTCCGGGTCCCAAGGAAGATTTTAAATGATCCCTTCCTTGACTCCCTGCACACATGGTCTAGACTGCCTTTGTATGAAACCAGTGGACTCTACTAGCATCACCTGTGAGTCTTCAAAGCTGACATCTTCTCCAGAGTGACGGCGTATGCAGGTTGGTGATTTGGTTTTGCTGGGCTCTTGGCTGTGCTTGAGGCATAGACCTGGAAATGAATTATTGTGTGTCTGCTGAGCTGCTGTAGCTGCCCAGGAGCTCACTGTTACAACACAGAAAAGGCAGTTTGAGTTGGCATGAGTTGGAAAGTTATGAGTCTAGGAGGAAGGAACCAGATTTGCAGTGGATGTGAAACTCAGTGTGAACTCATAGGTAGGGCAGAAGGAGATGGTGCAGCTATTAGATAGAAGAAGGAATTGGCTCCTGGCTGTGTGAAAGAGATACAAATAAAATGTGACAGTAAGAACTGTCTTCACCCTACCAAGAAGGTCAGGGGTGATGAGGTACTTAAAAGAGTTAATTTTAAAAAGTAAATCCAAGCACAAGTCATAGGAAGTGACAAGACTATTTAGGTAAATTAGATGTGGTCATGTGGGCAAAGACTTATGAAATTTCCCTGACAATACTTAAAGAATAGACTAAGGCAACTTTTGCATGATGAGCAACCACCTTAGAGAACATCTAGTGAAGGGACATCTCAAGGTTTGATCCCTTGAAATACAGGGAGAAGGACTGGGTCTACAACCAACCTGTCTGAATAAACAGTTAAGCAGTTAGTGTTTATCCTGTTAAGGAGGTGGGAGAATATGCTGATTACAAATCCACCAGTATGGGTTTATCTGGAACATACAACGTCAGGTCAGTCAACAACTGAAGGGATGGCTTGCCTAGTGGCTGAGCAGGTATGTAATAGATTTTTGGCTTAAGTCAGTCTGTGTTACTGACCCAAGTGTCAGCCTCATAAACAAATGAGGTAGGGGTAGGAGATAGGAAGCATCCATCAGGTGGGCCCACAATCAGTTGAAAAGCTGTACTAAAAAGGTTTCCCATCTGATAAGAAAACCTTGGCTAGGCAGGGCAGGGGAAAATGTTGCTATTACCAAAGTTCAGGAGTAGGATGAGTCCTGCTGGGGAGGAGAAAAACATGAGCCTATGCCAGGCTCTATGCAGAGTGACACCTCTAAGACACAGGAAGCAATTAGTGCTGTCCTTGATACACATGAGTTGTTGCTGAAGGACCAGGTTCAGATATAGATGCAACACTTGGAGAAGGATATGAGCAAACAAGACAGGAAGGCAACAGAAATGATTAAGGTCTCTAGAAATATGGTGTGGGAGGAAGGATGAGAAGAACTGGGGCTATATAGCCTGAGGAACAAAAGATGGAAGAGGGAACTTCATGGTCTTCAAGGGTGTACAGCAGTGTACTTCTAGAAGACTGTAGCTGTGATGAAGACAGGGCAGGAAGTCATTTTACTTGTAATGAGAGAGTTCAGACTTCATGGTTTTCTGCAATACTAATTGGGATTGTGAAGCAGAAGATGAGGCTATCTTGAAGGTTTTTTTAAATGGGTTTTTTTGGGGGGGTGGGGGAGGTTGGTTGTTTTAGAATAAATTAGCCGAAAGTTTGTAGATATGGATGAGTTGCAGCTGGCTGTGCCTTAAGCAAAGAATCTCACCAGATGACCTGTTAAGACTCCTTCAAACCTGACAGTTATGTGAAATGTTTGACACCTGGAAAGGCAGCAGTGAGTAGCCCTAGGAATGAGACTTTATGGCTGTAGGAGGTGCTGGGGAAAGTAGTACTAAAATACGCTGTCTAAATCCAGTGTCAGTGCTCAGAAAAGAATGCTGAAAAATTGAAGAGAATGCAGAAAAGAGTTACAAGATAAATCTGAGGGCTGGAGGGAAAGCTTTATGGTGAGGAACATAAGGAGATCAATCTGCTTATCTAATCAAGGAAAAGATTGAGGTGAGACTTGGTTATACTGAGTATAATGTATCTTATGACTGTGTATCGTTAGCTTGGTAGGGTAGAAATACCAGACCATGAAAACTGGCAAGAAAAACCTGTGGTGAGGTGCTGGGGCTGTGGTCTCCTTCAGAGCTGTGCAGCCAGCTCTGCCTTCTCCTCTTGCACAGGTGGAGGTCTCTGTCTTTGCCTGTTGCTGCTTTCTTAGTGCACCCCTGTTCTCTGGGTTTCAGAGCTCTCCATGTTTGTTGCTCCTGCCTTGGTAATCTGTCCAAGCCCTTTCCTTGAGACTCCTCTACCTCATGACGAGGCACCTCCAGTAAAAGAAAGCACTAGCCTGGCCCCAGCTCATGTAGATGGTGCCCGACAAACCAATGCCCACTCTCTGTGCATGTGCCTCTGAAATTGTTCCCTGGCTCTCCTTGCCCCAGCCCATGTGATTTATCTGTCTCTGAGTGATTTATAGCATCCCTTCCCCTGTGGCACCCAACTTCTTTGCCAGACAGGTATCTGGGAGTGGCCAGCACCTACCACCTTTCCAAACTCAGCACCCTGGCTGCTGAAAATGATGAATGAAACCGGATGTTGCCCTCGCCTCTGGTTCCTGCCAGCCTGCAGTACAGTGCTTTGTCACTTAGAGCTGCTGGTTTACTTGGGGTCATCATGCCTGTTTTCAGTCCCTGAGGTGACATTTCTGCCTTAGCCCAATGAACAAACCTTGAGAGGAAGATCGGGTGAGGTGCTGCAGCAGATGGCTTGCTAAAATCTTGCTACATCCACGACTTCCCTTTCACCCACTAATGCTGTAGTGCTGTTAAAAATAAAAATGATCCAGTGTGCCTGACAGGATGTATCCCTTGTAAATCCCTGCTGCGTAGTGCTCCTGGAATCTCATGCTTTCGTGTCTTCATGTTTTATTATTGCCTGGGGTAGGAGGGGACTTTCAAAGCTAGTAGATAGCTCCTGACTATAGTTGTGAGTCAGGAGAAAGTAAATGCTTTGATGTGCTTCAGGGGAGAAAGGGGAGGAACCCCCAGTGTTTTACTTGATTTTTGTTTGGGTTTTTTGTTTGTTTGGTTGGTTTGGTTTTGGGTTTTTTTTTTTCCCCTCTCAATCCTGGTTCCATTTGATGGGAGCAGATCTTTACTTTGTAGGGAATGACCTAGAGTCTTGTGAAGTGGCAGCCATAGTTCAGCTCTGCTCTCCTCTGGTGGGTATGGGGTGAGGGACAGGCCTTGGCAGATCAAAGGCATAAAAATATGGTATGGTGGCAGTGTTTGAGTAGGGTGCATTAGGTGCCTCCTTCAAAACACCTGCAGCTTCTGGTATGCTTGATGTGTAGGATTGCCTGTTTGATTGCTCCGCTGACACATTATTTTGGTAAAAATGCCCCTGCTTCTTGATCTGGTTTTATTCCACCACCTCAAGACAGAGAAGCAGTTTTGCCAGTATAACTGCACCTCCATCAGCAGACTTAAGCCTGTGGAGACACGTTGATTGCTTGGGTCTTTGCCTCTGCCTGGTAGCTCTCGGGTTGGTTGGATGTGAAAGATCAAATAGGACCTCTAGTTGGAACTCAGAAATCTAGGCAAGAGAAGAGATGAGGCAATCAAAGTAGAGGAGGTGTGCAGTTTTGATGAGCCTGTTTTCAAAATATATGGGAGTGACTGATGTCTGGGTAGGAAGGCAGTGCTGCAAGTGTGTGACTGGTAGAGAACAAAGCAGATCTTGAACAGCTTGGGGAGAGGGAGCTTTGCTATTTGACTGCAGCATATGTGCTGTCTCCTCTTGTTTGCACTGCATTTCTTGGAACAAAAAAGGGGATTTTTACACCCGTTTAGTGGATGTAGGCTCCAGCCCATCCAAGCAGTGGTGCAGGCAGAGCTGTGCGTTGTGGCCTAGTGGGTACATGGACTGGAAATTCCCAGCCTAGTCCTGAGAAGCTACTGCAGGGTGGTGAGCCTGTCTGGCCTATAGCAAAGACACCAGCCTGCTTTTACCTCTGCTCCCCTCCCTTCCCCGTGGCTGTTTTAAGCCTGTCAATCATCCTGATCAATCTCTAATTGCCTCCTAGCTCACACCAGTGCTTCAGAGCATCCCTTGACTTACAACATGCTAGTGATTGCGAAGCCTGCTCTTCCTACCAACCTCTCCTTGCAGAGCTGGCTCTGGAGGCTCAAAGCAGAGCTCTGGGACAACACCCTCTCCTCCTACCCCAGTGCTGGGGCTCAGCTGCCTTGTTATTCCTGCTTTGTGGGATTTTTTTTGCCCTGTTTTGCCTGCAGGAGCCTTGTGCTGGGTAGATTTCAGGATCAATGAGGGTTTGAGATTCAAATGTGGCTGGAGGGGGGATGGTTTGGTATTGGTGGCGAGGGTGGTGTTGGTTGGTTGATCTGCCCTTACTACTTAAGGCATGTGTTTTGGGGGTGGTGGGACAGGAACTTCTTCCCAATCCCATGGTAACTCAGCAGGCAAGAAGCTCCAGGAGGAGGCCCTGTTAGTGCATACTGCTGCTGCCTGCCATGCCAAGGGAGGAACCTCTTGTTCCTTCCCCAGTGTTGTGGTACCAAATCAAATAGCCAAGATGTAGTGGTTTCTACACTCCTAATTTGGTGACTGGATGCTGGGGGACAAGAATAGTGGACTACAGAAAGTGGTCAGGCATATGTACTGTCCCTATTGGGGCTGGGGATTGTCCTGGTCGTAATGTAAACCTGAAGTCCTCTCCAGGTAGGGAGGAACTAAAGAAGAAAAGGTGACAGCAAAGACTGTGTCAAGTAGCAGGAGGCAATATGTAGGAGCCACATGAGATGCAGAATGAAGAGTCTATGGATGAGAAACAGCAGCCAGGAGCACTGAGCAGGGCACCCTGCAGCACCACTGCTCCTCACAGGTACCTGAAGGTGGATGCTGCCCGCAGACCAAAGAAGCAGTGCTGGGGCTGGAGGGGGAATCCCATGACTCAGGCCATGGGTGGACAAGGAGTGTATTTCTTCTTTCTCACTCCTTGAGACAAACTTGCTGCTCAGTGCCACTGCCCCCTCCTTCAAAGGCAGGAAGCATACCTGGTTTGGAAGAACCTAAGCACTGACCTTGGATGGAAGATTAAGATAGCAGTGGTAAAACTTCATGAAGCATGCTGCTGCCTGCCTGGACATCTCTCTGTCTGTTCTGAGCTCCCCTGAGCTGGTGGAGGGGATGTGAAGCTTGTGGTCTTGCTTTTACCCCAGCAAGCAGCTGGGAAACCATCCAAAAGCATCTTCAGTTTTAATCCTGTGACTGATGACACTCAAGCAGGGACAAGACAGGGGTTGCTCACCCAGGAGAAGAGTAAATGCAAAAGCACCAGTGGAGGAAGGGGCAGCAGGGCAGTGACAGCCCCAGGCCTTACTAACGGGAGCATAGCTCCAGTACTTTTCACTCCTAGTAACTCAACAGGGATTTCAGCTGACTGGAGGTGGGGGTGCAAGCAGCAAGAAATACTTGTGTGCTGCTGGTGTGTCTAGCCTGGAAAGCGAAGTGCCTTTCTAATGCCTGTGAATTAACAAGGTCATCTCCCTGGGAGTGACCGTATGTGAATCCAACAGACAGAAGCAGAGGCATGTATCAGTGGCATGCCTGTGGTTATGCAGCTGATCGGGGTGAGATATAGAGCAGAGCCAGGGTGTCCTGCATTGTGGGTCCATGCTGCTTCACTGTCACTCTCTAAAACAGTGCTGACACCTCGCCCTGTGATTTAGGGTGGTGGGTATGCTGGAGGCAAGCTGGGTCCGTGGTTGTCCGGGAGTGAGTCAGTGCCAGGGGCGAGTGAATCGGTGCTGGGAGGAGTAGGTGGGCTGGAACATGGGTGGGGATGGCCAGAAGCTGCCACGTGGACTTGTGGGATACTGGCAGAGAGTAGGGACCCAGCAGCAGGTACCAGAGTGAGTCAGGACTATGAAGAGAGCAAAGGATCGTCCTGGATATGAGCAGCACTACAGGTGCCTCCACCTCTGGCAGCACATGAAGTGCAGAAGCCTGTGCCCCCACTGAGCCAATGGTTGGTTTGTCAGGAGAAGCCATGCTGAAGGGATGGCACACGAGGGCATGCTGAATGGATGGCTTGTAGCCGAAACTCATTGCGCAGTTGACCATTTGTGTGACTATGTCCCGTGTTCCTGCAGCTAAGGTAGTATACTCCAGGCATGCCTCTGGACTCCAAGCCTTGGCTGAACATGCACCAAGCCCTGGTTGAGGCTTTCTGGTAAAGCCCCCAGCATAGCCTTCTTTGTGCCCATAAGGGAAGGTTAAAAACTCAGAAACTGATCCAGCCTCTTAATGTAAATGTGCATCCTTGGCAGCCCATTTGGGGCTAGTAAGTGCTGTAGCACAGGAGATGGATCTGAGAAATTGCAGAGGGGAATGGAGCCAGGAGGCCCATTACCAGTTTGGTAGGGTGGAAGAGGTGTTGGCTATTAGAGGCCAGGAAGGCAAGAACATTCTCAAAGACTGAGAGAAAAATGTGAGGCTTTGAAAGTGAGCCTGGCATCCGGAGGTGGCTGGATACAGCCAGGAGGGAGGAATGGAAAATGTGGTGGTGGCTCTGGGAGGAGCCAGGGGCTGGCACCAGTTTCTTTGCCTGGATGGGCTTCAAGACTCTAATCTGCCACCATATGGGTGTGCAGTTCAATAACATCACGTGGGGTCTGTTTCCAGCCACCCAGGAGGGGGTATAGCTTGGACATCAGAGAAAGTCTGCAAAAATTAAGGAGCCCTAGGAGGTACTCATTTCTTGCCTTCTGTTGCTCAGGAGCATATTCCTGGGCAGTATCCCAAATACGAGACGTTACCATGGGGGCCTGGGATTGTAATCTCTCTCTTCCCACTACCCCACTTTGAGACCCATAGCAAACTTTGTTGTGCTCATCTCTGCCTGCTGCTGAAGGCTGATGTCATTAGTGTCTCAGCGGCCATATGTCCTTGCTTTATACAGCCCTCCAAATCTAACTCTTCCCAGGGGTGCTGAGCAAATGCGATGACAGTGTGACCATGCAGAGCAGAGCCTGGGCAAGGGTGAGCAGTGGGGGTTGCCTTCCCACCAACCTGCCAGAGAGCCACCAGCTGGCAGGGTTGTGGTTACCTCGAAGATGGGCACTGCCTGAAGAAGCTCTGTCAAAGCATTGTAGCAACCAGCAGCCATTCATTGAGCTGCTGGAAGAGGGTCCCAGGGCTGTCCAGAAGGTTTTCAGAGACCTTATATTAAATCTGTTCTTCAGCACCAGCTGGCACTTGATACTTCCCAAGCTGGGAGCAGGCTGCACTGGGATGCTAGTGCACTCCTGTATGCTGGATCTGATTGCACCCTTTCACAGGAAGATCTTCCCAGAGCTTAAGGATCTGACGTAAAAAAATGCTGAGTGTGCCCTTGAGTCTGCTTGCATTGGTGAGGGAGCTGCAGGGGATCAGCCATGCTGCAGCACCAAGCCCTAAGTAACCCTCCCACAGTCCTCTCATCTGCCCATGACAGGAGAAAGGTCCCTTGCTCATGCTTACTTGACTCATCTCTTCCTCTGCTTCCAAAGAGAGAGTGCTTGGTGTTGGTAAACGGCGTGTTTATAAATAGGCAACTGATGCTATATTGGGGGTTTTCTCTGCTGGTGAGCACAGGCATAGTGGGACCTGGGCCTAGAAGCTGTGAGCTCAGCTGGCAGGCATGTGGAGGCATTGGTGACCCCTTGTCAAGGGGATGCTGTGGGCATAGCTGGAGGGAAGCTTCTTGAGCACCAGCTCTGCCCCCCTCAGCCTGGGAAACCTTCCACAGCCTTCCACCTCTACTGACATGTGGATTGAGGCATTGGAGAGGAGGGTTGGAAACAGCTAGGGTTCAGGAGGAAGGAGTGAGATGCACATGGCTGCACTGGGCTAGCTATCCCTGAGGAGCTGCAGGTGTTTCATGTAGGGACAAAGGTATTGCAGCTGGCAGCAGTGCAGTAAAACATGGGGCTTGGTAGCTGTCAGCTTCTCTTTTTGAGATGGTGGTCCCTGACTCAGAAGAAGGTAAATAGCCAGCATCTGGGTGAGACTGAAGGTGAGCAGATGACTGCCCCGGGCTGCTTTGCAGTGCCCACTGGGGTGCTGGCTAGAAAGCACCAAATAAGGGATCTCTCTTTGATTGCTGGCTGGTCACACATGCACGGCCCTATGCCTGTGCCACTTGAAGGGTGAGCGTTGACCT
This sequence comes from Coracias cyanogaster, assembly GCA_033124195.1. Classification (NCBI taxonomy): domain Eukaryota; kingdom Metazoa; phylum Chordata; class Aves; order Coraciiformes; family Coraciidae; genus Coracias; species Coracias cyanogaster. The sequence continues at coordinate 8,671 of JAVSBS010007426.1, forward strand.
TAAAGCACTGCTGGGGCTCTGGATTTCTAATAAGCTGCAGCAAATGAGTCAGCTCCTGCATGTGTGTGTGACTTGGAGCCCTGCAGAGCTGCGTGTGGCAGGGTTGATCTCAGAGGTCCCAGCATTGACCCTGATAGGATGTGTCTCTGTGCCACCAGACCCAACAGTTGTTCCCCAGCAGCCATGCCTGGTAGCTGGCACCGCAGCCTCCGCTGAGGCCTGATTTCCATACACAGGGATTCCTCGCAGGCTTTGACCAGGATGCTGGTCGGTGGTGTAAGCAGAGGGCAGAGTGCCAGGCGTGAAATTCCAGCTTTCCGCTCGCTTACGGGGTTGTGGCAGGATTGCTGTGGCAAGCATCAGGCAGGGCAGCAGTGGCAAGCCTGCTCTCTTGCATCCCTGTACTTTCCCATTTCAGGCCCTGGAAGAGCTAAGCGTGGCTGCCAGCTTTGCTCCAGGGGCAGCTGAGCACCTTTGCCTCCAGCGGCTGGCCTGGGAGGAGTGCTCGCAGCCCAGCAGCGTAGGGTGGAGAGGGAATGTCCCCACCGCAGGCATCTGTGGTTCAAGAAGGAGCTGGGAGTTGGTATGCCTGGGATATACCTCCTGCTAGGGTGATGTTTAGGAGGAGGACTGCTGACTTTGTGGCCTTCCCCCCTATCCTATGGGAGGGTGACTGGGGGAAGGAGCAGCTGGGCTTGCCTGGGAGCTCTTGGGAGGGTGGCGGTGGCTTGCAAAGTGCAAACTGAGTCTGAAAGCTCTCCAGATTGAGGATTGGAGGCTTTACTTGGTCTGCCACTCAAATAATCAGCATTGTCCAGATGTACTCTGCATTGTCCAGGTTGTCTTTTATTCATGTAAACATAATGCTGCTTAGTGCTTTGCTGTGAATTACTGGGCTGGCTCCTCTGAGCTGATTGGGATGCATTGGAAGAGCCAGGCAAAAGGCATCCCAGGAGCAGCCTGGCTGGCATGTGAGATGAGGCAGTGTGGCTTCACTTTCTCCATTAATAAAAAGCAAAATGCCCTGTAAGAGGCTCCTGCCTTATCTCTAGTGTATAGCATGTGTTTTTCCACACTATGATCTGAAAAGCAAATGTTAGGAAGCTTCTCCTGCATCATAGGTTAATGGAGTTCGCCTCTGCCCTTGACATCTCTTGATGGCCTGCCCTGATGGGAGCACAGGAGATCCTACATCTAACAGCTGTTTAGGGAAACTCTGAGGTACTCAAGTGCTTTTGTACAGGAAACCTTATCAAAATGCCTTACAACAGTGATGGAGACACAAAGGCTTTGTTGGTTCTGTGGTGGTGTTTGCCAAGAGCTAGGCAAGCCCTGATGCTAATGCTGATGATCGGTAGGAAGCCTGGCAACAAGGTTCAGATGTGTTACAATATGTAAAAATGGAACAGCTAGGATGTTTGAATGTGTGTTGGTATAAATGGGAAAACTGAAGTTTACCATGTAACAGTTGATGCATGTCAAACTACTGTGTTTAGTTAAACATGAAAAATAGCTTGCTTTCCCCTCCCACCATGGACAGTTTGGGCACCATGGGAGGCAGCTGTGCTGCAAAGAAATGGTAAGTGAGAGGACAAGCTGCGATGATAGGGTATGGGGGTTTAGGAATTTGGTCATGGTATGACTAGAAGAGAGCTCTTTGGCCTCTTAGGCTGTATGAATGCAAAGGACTTGTGCTGCAGAGCAAGGAGACTGCAATACCATTCTCCCTCTGGCTCTGGCCATGCTGTGCTTGGGACATCCAGGCACAGTACAGCTAGCAAGATGCTGACCATGCAGAGAGAAATCAGCCATGGAAACAGTTAGAGGCTGGAAAGGTGTGCTTGGAAAAATGAGAGGTGTACAGAGCTTAGCTTAAGGAGAGCAGAGGCAGATGAGATGTCTCCTGAGAGCAAGGAATCTTCAATCCCCCTGCTGAGAAGTGGGAGCAGTATTTTTGGAGGAGCAGGTAGAAGCAAAAGTAATGTAATTTAGAAACAGAATCAGGAGGAAGGGCATGCCTTTCCAGCCTGCCAGAGCCATTTCCCCATGAAGAGAGGAAAGCTTTCTGGTCTAGGATCATTTATTTAACCAGTCACTAAGAAGTTTGTTGCAGGAACCTACTTCTCATCAAAGAAAAATCCTGGTTAAGATACTTCATTTTTGTTGCCTCTACCCTGAGACGCTCAGCTGGAGCTGTGTTGATAACTGGTGCACATAGCTGGGGTTCAGAGAATGGTCTTGCAAAATATCTGATGCTTGAAGCAGAGTACAGTGCTCAAGTCTGTCCCTTTTTTGGTAAACACTTTAATTTAGCCATGCACTTAAGTTATGATGACTTCAGTGAGAGCATTTCAAGAGAAGTATGTACTTAGGAGCTTTCCTGAGCAGGGGTGATTTCTTTTGCATGAAGATCCTTGGAGAAATATCTTAACAAGCATAAGCCCATACAGCTGCCAAACCTAGATTTGCACTAGGAGAAACACTAAGTGGTAGCCTCATCTGGGTTATTAATTAGTAATTAATCTTGGAATGCCATAATCTACTAATTGTTATTATAGTCCTGCTCCTGTGATGTGTTTGGGAAGGCCAGGCAAACTTCACACCTAAAAAGAAAATTCTGTAGGAACTGCTTGCTGTTCTGTTGCCTTGTATTGGAGGCATCAGCCACTGCTTTAATGAATGATTTTCTTTTCGTGCAATACATGTTGTATATTGTCCTAATCCAGAAATGAGGTAGCGAACAGCATGTTCATCCTTTCCAGCATGTGAACCGGCTGCTGCACTTCACATCAGTCCATATGGCCAGATGCCCCTTCCATGGAAGGGGACCAGCAAGGAGTGTGATTTCTTGGTGGAAATCTATGGTGTGCCTTGGTGCATCCTGCTAGTGTTGTGCTGTGTGTCCAGGAGAGGGCTGGGGTCGTGGGTGCAGGGTGACCTTCAAACTTCAAGGCTTCGTGCAAGAGTGAAGACACAAGGTCAGAGGTTAAATTCGCCCCAGGCTGGGGACACCCTGGACCCCAACCGTCAGTGCCATCACACTGCTTTATTTTGGCTTTAGAAGTAGTCTATGGAAGCACAAAGTATGAGGGAGTGCTTTCAACAGGGTGCCCCCTCAAGGCTGCTGCAGTGGCTCCATTCAGGCAGTTCCCTGCTGATATGCACTCTGTTTAGGTCGGTGTTTTCAATGGGAAGCAGCGTCCAGGCCATGATGCTTAGCTGCTTCTGGGTGTGCTCCAGATTCAAGCCCATGGAAAGCACCCTCTGATGTTTTTCTTTCAGTGCCACAGCCTGGAGGAGCAGAACTCAGATGCTGTTGCCACCTGGCAGGCATTCCTGAAGGATCTGCCAGGTATTCCTTCTTAGTTCTTCTGTGTGATGCTGGCCCATCTGGGCAGGAGGGCCCTTCCTGACTTCACCTCCAGCAGCCCATGGTGCACAGTATTTGATGTGCTGCACATTGCTTCTGGGATGACCTCCAACCCATCTCCTTCATGTTAAGTCAGTGGTCTTAATAGATATGAGCACCTTGGCTTCAGCTGTGGCTGTGGCCAAGAGAAGCCCAGGTTACCAACTGCAAGACTTCAGTGGATTTTCATAGACTTGATATTTGCTCTTGTGGAGCTGTGCTCCATGGATAAACAGTGATTCAGAGCAGCTTTACCCAGCTGAAGTACTGCTTCTTTGTTTGTCCTAATATTGAGAGAGAGTCCAGGATGACATGAGGCTTGCACTGCTGTGTTTTACCAAAAATTCAGTGCCCTCCTCCAGGTCCAAGCAGCCTCTCTCACACACCTTTATCTGCAGGTCTGGGAGCCAGGCTGCTTGCCTTGAAGTACCACTTTGGTGTTCCTGGTCTTGGCTGGATGCCATCATCTCTGTGCCCAGCACCCAATTGGCGCTTTTTTCCCTGTGTTCCCAAGCCAGGCCCAGCTCCTCTTGCCAAGCCACATGAGGTGGAGAGAGACCACTGAAAAGAAGAGTCTGGTCAGCATCTCAAGTGCTGGTGGCTGGCAGAGGTCCCAGTGTCCTGTCCTCAGCCTGGTGCTTGCAAGTGAATCCTGCCTGCAGACCCCAGCCCCAGCAGTTGAAGACAGGCAGAGCTGCCCTGAAAACTCAAAAAGAGGTGTTCAACCCTCTTTGTTCCCAGCTGGCGAAGACTATTGGCAAGCTGCCTCTAGATCAGATCTCTCTGGCAGCATCAGAGCAAATATCCTGCAGGGAGAATTGGGACGTCTTTGGGCACTGATATGTCAAGTGAGGTCCAGCTGTTCTCTCTATGTAGCACAGAGGAGGGCTTGAGAGCAAGGACAGTCTCAGGGCTGTATTTAATGTCCATCCCACTCAGCTATAACCTCTATTTATTCGGTGTCCGGCAGGAATCAAAATTGGTCTCTTGCAGCCTTTGTCTCCCTTGTTGGAGTTCAGTAGCTGCTGGGACAAGGTGTAAAGCAAACCGTGTGCCATAAAGCCTCAAGGATTTTCCAGCATCAGTGTCTCCTATTTGGACATCCTTGTGGCCAAGGTTTCCCTGCTGCTCTTGGTTGTACTGGGTGCTGTGCCTGCCCTGTATATAGCGCCCTGGTGCTGGGCTGTGGGTTGGGCTGTGCTGCTGTTGCTGGAGCTCTGACTCTGGTCATGATTTCCCCAGCAAATGCAAAATGCTGATTCCTAGATGTTCTCCTTTCACTGTCCTGGCTTGCTGGTCACATCCAGATCTCTTGCTGTGAGAGCCCTTTGCTGATGTCTGCTGTTGTTGAGGAACAGTTGGCTTCCTCCTCCTCCTCTGGTGGCTGATGAATCTCTTCTCAGCCTGGAATCTCCTAAAGGGAGCTCAATTCTGCTTGCTTCAGGGCTTCGATTATATTAACCTTTCTGGCTTGCCTGTGCTGTGGGTCCTTTGTAGGCCAACCTGCAAGGCAAGCACTACCCTAGGAATGCTGTGGGGAAGGTGAGGAAAAAGTGAGAACACCCCCAGCTTGCAAAATGCAAACACTTGGAGCTGCAATCTGCTTGAAAAGAATTAGCCTTTGTTTGTTATAGGAACAACAGGAGTGCAGGTGCCAGGACTAGGAGTAGATCTTCCTGTTGCTGTAGGAGCAACACTGAGAAGCTACTCCTGCTTCTGTCATGCAGCATCCTGACTGCTTGCCCTGCAACGCCAACAAGGAGAGGGGTTTCCCTCTAGGCTTCCTGGTTTTATATCCTGTGTGTTTTCTGCTGGATGAATGAAAGAGCAAGGCTGGTGGGCCCTTCCCTGTTAGTGCCAAGCTTCCTCACCTTGTGATGTGAAGGAGGTGCTGCTAAGTGTCATCGTTTTGAAGCTAGGAAAAGATAGATTTAGGCTGTATGTTAAAAAAAGGTTCTTTAACATGAGGGTGAGAGATCACTGGAACGGGCCGCCCAGAGAGGTGGTGGAGGCCCCATCCCTGGAGTCATTCAAGGTCGTGCTTGATGGGGCTCTGAGCAACCTGACCTAGGTAGAGATGTCCCTACTCATGTAGGGGGGTTGGACCAGATGACCTCTAGAGGTCCCTTCCAGCCTAGGACATTCTATGATTCCATGATCTCCAGGGGTGCTGTTCTAAGCAGCTCATGCACCTGCTTTGCCACCATTCCCGAATTGACGCAGGGTTTCAGTTTTCCTGGGTCCTTACAGAGCACTCGCTAAAAGCAGGAGCGTGAATCTTTTCTGAAGTTCCATCCAAGAGAGAAAATGCGCCAGCCCTGTGCATGCTGAGTGTGGTGGTGTCAGTGCTTGGAGCTGAAGGACTGGGCAAGAGAAGATTGCCCCAAACAACCTCTGAGCGAGCAGCCTGCATGCTACAGCATAAGGAGTAGGGGTGCTCGCACAGCTGATGCAGTAGGGTGGTCCTACCAGCCCCTGGTTGAAGAACCAGCTGTAGAACCCTGAGAGGTGTCATGGGCAGCTCTGAGAGATGGTCCTTGATACTGCTTGAGGGCTTGCATCACCAAGGATTTCCTTGGTGGGGAATGCTGATTGCACTGTGTAGGTAAGCAGTTGTAATCATGCCCAGTGAACAAAATTCCCATGTCTTTGAGTGGTGTGCTGCGAGGAGGTAAAGACTCCTGTCATGCAAAAGTGAGGAGGAGGAAACAGTCAATGTGACCTTCAGAGGCTAGCTCAAAAACCTGGTTTTGTGAAACGCATATACATACGCTTCACTCAAGAGGAAGAGCTGAGTGCAGATGAGAATACCCAGTCTGGGACAACTGGTAGGCGACAGATGCGGTGCATGAGGGAAGGCAAGTATGTTAATACTCCCCTATGCACTAGAGGATTAAGATCAGAGATAAACAAGAGGCTGTAAGATGAAGTGAGCTTACTGATAAACAAAGGAAAAAGGGATGAAGGGTGCAGAACTCTTGCTAGAACTGTGTACCTGTGCAAAATGGACAATATGGCATTTGGTCACTTAAACAGAGGGTAATGTGGAAAAATTCAGAGTAAATAAGGGATCACTAGGGAGATTGGTCCATGTTTCAGCCAAGCGAGATGTCATGCACCTGAATAGCTCTCCTTAAAAGTGCTCAAAAGCCAAAGTGGTAGTTGTGCGGTTAAGATCCTGTATGAAGAATTACTCTCACCTGAAAAATGAGGTATGAGGGGCAACGTGGGGGAGGCCCACAGATGTTTTGCAAGGAAAGTGCAGACCATGTGCAAGTAGCATAAGTGCTGGTAGTAGACATGCAGGAGATAACCAAGAAGGCAACTCCTGAAGAACAGCCCATGTGCTACTGGGATCCATAATCCAGGAGTTGAAAGCCACTGGTGTTGAGAGATGATGGAATCTCTACCCTTGTGTTTAGTAAATGTCCACAGGGAATTGGTAGAGTTGCTGCTGCTGGGTGTTGGGTGATAGGTGAGGAAGCCCTGTTTTGTGGGACTTGCTTCCAAACAGGGCTTGGTTGGCATATGGCCACTGCTCTGCAGAATATACGTGTGAAGTTCAGCGCCTCATCAGTCTCACCACTCAACTTATTTATGTTGCATTTGCTGTATCACTACCAGCATATGCCTACAGGAAACAAGGGAAGCCAAACAGTTATTTCTTTACAGACTATAAAGTACGAGCTGGCAGACAAACTTGATTTTTTTTCTGGTAGATTCACAGCCTAGGAGCTTGAAGGGAAAGTGACAGGTAGATATATTTGGAACTAAAGTGTTTGATTCCATGACTCATGAAATCCAACACTCAAAATTTAATGCAAATCAGGTTGGCTGTGACTCTAATGTGCAGATTGAGAACTGATTGATGTGGAGTACTGTTGGATAGGTTTGTGCTTCCTCTTGGTGGCAAGGAGGAGATGAGTCCTTGCTATGGACCAGTGTCCGCAAACAAGATGGAGCTGAGGACCTCTCTGTAGTGTTGCAGAAATGCCGAGTGCCATGGCTGTACTGGTTCATTGTAGCAGGATGGAGGCAGTCAGGCTGCCTTCTCGGCAGCAGAGCTACAGTACGATGTTGTGTGGGTGCCACTGTTTCACCAAATATCCCCAGAGAGGAAGGGGCTGCCATCATCCGTTCCCTAAGAACTAGGCGGGGACAGATGCCTCTTGCCAAGGAGCATCCAGTCCAAAGGGATGGGAAAACTGAGACAGGAAGGCAGCAAGATGCAATGTGGGAGCAAGATACAGAGCCAGAGAGACCAAAGAGCCTTTAAGCTGAGGACAGATTAGCCAGCTGAGATGAGAGGAGCATGAACCACAGTGTACCAGGGTTTCAAGCCATGGTACAGCTGCTGTTGGCATGGTACACTGTGTTCAGGGCACCATATGACTTGAAAGCACGATGGGCAGATTGGAGGGAGTTCTTATAAAAGAGGCTTAAAAAAGACCTAGCTGTCTGGAGCTAAATTCGTATCACTTGGCAAGGCAGACGGTTTCCAGTGGCCAAAGGCAACAAGAATGGTTTTGCTTATGTTCAAAGGCAAGGTTTTGTGAGTGACTGTCCTGGGTCATCTTGAAAAGGACAGAGTTGTGAAATGGACGTGTTCCCTGGCCTTCATGGAAGTCAGTGGCCAAAAGCTCTTCTCCTTACTAAAATCATGGATGAGAAAATAGCCTCCAAGAGGGAGGAGGCCTGTTCAAGGGAGGACTGTCAAGATGAAGTTGTGGAAATAAAATGTCTTGGTTGCAACTGAAACTTGAAGATTTCCCTGATACTGAGATTGCCTAGCTTATGGAGTACTTTTTCCCAGGGAGTTCTTCAAATAACCTTGTTTCAAGCCTTTGAAATGAAGGAACAGCCCAGCACTGAGCCCCAAGAAGTAAGCAGTAGTCTTAAAAACATAGGTGTCCCTTCAGGATCACCCTCTAGTGGATTCAGGACAAAATACTGGAAGGAGTTCCTCTCCTCCTTTCAGGTGGGGAAGCCAATCTTCTTTCCCATTTTGCTCATGAAGTGATCTCTGTAGGTCTTCTTTGCCTTTAGAAGAAAATCACACTTGGGTTTCTCATGGACCCAAAGGCTCCCTGCTGTTCCAGTCTACTTCCATCCCTGCCGGGCACTGTCTTAGCACAAAGGAGTCACTTGTGTGGTGTGGTTGGCTGTGCTTACAGCTGGGCTAGGAGCAGGACCAGGGGTTCCCGAGCAGCGGGATGCACACAGCCAGCAGTACACAAGCTGCTGCAAAGCAGTGCTCCAAGCAGCGTGGGACCAGGGGCTGGCCGTGACAGTGATGGTACCTGCCAATACTGCAGCTGGGAGCTGGCACATGAGAAAAAAAGAAGTGATGCCCTTTGCTGGTAGCTATTTGAAGCATGATGCAAAGCCAGCTGGAAGGACTTTGGACACAGGGCGAGGGTGCACTTAGTTTTTGCTTTGAAGAAGCCGAGCTTGCCAGATCAAAGCTTTGGAGGCCCAGTGTCTGCTTGGCTAGATCATACAGATGATGAAGCGTGCAAGGAGCTTTGTGCATCGATTGGAGGAGATGAAGAGAAGGCGGAGAGATGCAGGGCTTTGGCAAGCTTTCCTCCTTCATGGTGATACGGGACTGATCCCTATTCTGTGTTCCTCAGTGCTTTGCCCAGGCTTGTTTAAAATGCACTGGTAGCACATTTGCTTCTTGGTGCTTTTTCCATTGGCCTGCAGATCGTGTTCCTCCTCGCTGCACCTGGCGTATCAGCAGTTCTCCAGCCCTCTGCTGCATGAAAGCCCCATGCCAGGTCTGAAGCATGGCGCAGGGCAGCTTTCCCACCGCTCTATCTGCAGCAAGAGTGCTCTTTGCCCCTTTTCTTTGCTGCTGTACTCTGGGAAAAGCTTTCAGCTAATTTGTAAGCCCCCTTCTCCCCATCTCTCCTGAAGATTTTCCCTGCTTACTCACCAAGAACTGGACTGTTGTTCCTGTGGTCTGTTTATGGCTGCAAATGGTTTGCACAGAGCTCTGCTGGACTTTGCTATCGAGGTGCAGGTAGCCTAGGTGGCTGTTTGGGGAGTGAAAATGCTCCCTCAATCTTGGGTGCCAGCTGCTGTGTGAGGGCCCCCAAATGCCCACTGGAGGCAGGCCCATGCTGCCCTGACAGGCAGGGGCTCAGAGTGGCATGTCCTCTGGGCTGAGGTCCCTTCTGTCATGGTGTGGATCACCTGTGGTGCTTGGGAGACCAAGGGGATCCCAGAGGAGCAGGTCTCCAAGGTACAAGCCATTCCTCTAGCACCCTCTGGGGCCAGGAACCAAAACACATTTCACTTCCTTGAATGGCATGTCCTAGAGATTTAGCAAATTTTGAGCTGATGGTTTTGTTGGTTTTAGTTTCGTTCTTTTTTTTTTTTTAAATCCACAAATCTCCAGTGTCCTAACCCCACATGTGCTAACATCCAGCTGCCTGTCTCTGTACCCCCAGCCTGATGTGAGACTGTCACATTTCTGTAAACGAATGCATCTCTACTGGAACACAAACTCGCTATTCTAATTACAGATGGGGTTATTAACATTTACTAGTGAGGAAACAAACAAATGTAGCTTGTGTGCTACCTTGTTCTGGCTGTAAATGCAGGCATATGCTTTATTGATTTATATTTTTCTGCCTGCGTTTCTCAGGCTACCTCCTTGTGTCTGGCTGACATCAGTGGTGTGACTAGAAGAACACAGCTAGACATTTGCCCATGTATGTGCATCTGTGTACCTGTAAGCCAGCTGTCCAGCTTCTGTATCACTCCTGCCCAAGTCCCAGCAGAATGCTCTCTTCTTTCCTCCTGAAGCCAGGGGTTTGGCAAAGGATGCAAGTGCTGGGTGAGAGGGGGCAGAGACTTCAGGGTGAGCTGATGAGGAGAATGGGAAGTGCTTTGTTTGGGAGGGCCTGCAGTGCTATTTTTATTGCATGTCCAGGCCACACTGTGCTGTGGCAGAGTTTAGCATGGGGCAAATGGCCTCTTCAATGGGTGCCTCCTGGTCCCCTGCACTACAAGAGCCCCTTGGGCCTCTGCTGGTTATCACCCTCTGCCCAGACTGCAGGATGACTCTGTGAACATCCTGATGCATACACTGCAGGCTGAGACACAGCTGTGGAAGGGCCAAGGCATGTCACTGGGAATGCCTCCTCCCTGGAAGCATTCAAGGCCAGGTTGGATGGGGCTTTGGAATTCCAGGTTGGAATGTGCTTTAGAGACTTCAGCTAGGCAGTGAGATGCCTCTGCTCCTGACACATGGGCGTAGAAACATGGGGCAGTGTGAACACACTGGTCCTGCTGGGGATGTAGAGGCTGTGGTTTGGAGCAGGGAGGAGGCTTCTCTGGGGATGGGGGAAGCACAGGGACTGCTGTTTCTCCTTCCCCCTGCCCCTGCTCATAGAGAAGGGGGATGGAGTCCAGTATTGCTGAATAAGAGCTGAATATGCCTGTTGGCAAGTCTTTCTATGCTGTCCTTGCTGTTTTTAGGAAGTCAGCATTAAATGTGCAGCGTGTACGAGAGGAAGGCTCCGGGGCTTTCATAGAACCTCATTTGATGTCCTGCTCTTACTACCTCCCACCACTGTGTCCTGTGGTGGGTAGCCATGCTCACGTCAGGAAAGGACTTGGGTGCCTTAGGCTGGTTGCTACCACCTCAGGCCTCGCAACAGCTTCCCACCAACTCCCTGCACCTTGGCTTCCTTAATACACAGGATCTTGTGCTGATGTTAGCATTTCAGCCCAGGCAGAGCCAAGCTCACCTTGCCCTACAGGCCTCAAGGGGAAGGAGGGACCAAGAAAGGGACCTTTAACCTGGTCCTGGTACGGCACAGCCTGTGTGGTCACAGGAGCTCTCTTACCTGCTGTGGCAGCATAGGTGTAAGGAGGCACGCAGGGCCTTCTCCAGAGGCAGGCAGTGGGACCTGAACAGAAAGCTTTGCAAAATCATCTCTGCCTTGGGTGGAGGCAGGGCATCAGGTGTGTACTTGGGGAGGGGGCAGCTGTTGCTGGAGAAGTCCCCTTCTTCCGCCCGCGTTGTTGGAGTGGATATCCTTTCATGACTGGGAAGTACACTGCTGTGCTCCAAGACTGTGCTTGCTTTGAATGCTGCCTTCCCTCCCTGCCTGTGGTTTGCTTAAAACACTGCACCCAGGATCAGCTGCCTCTGGGACCAGTCCTGCACCTTGCAGCATGGAACTTGTTGCAACATGCCCTGCCTGGTTGAGGGTGGGGACAGAGAGGTCCCCTGGAGCGGGTCTCTTGAGACCAAAGTGCAAACAAGAGTGTGAGAACAGTGGTATTGCCAGGCCCATGGGTTGCATTGTGTCTGGTGAGACCAGTCAGCCTCTTGCTCAGCTGATAGGCTCCTGGGAAAGATATTTGGATGAAAGAAACTAGCAGGGCACAGTTGATCAAACCTGCAGAGATGGTCACCAAACTTCTTAATTGCCTATTTCGTGTTGTAACCCCAGAAGAGGCTGGCCACCTTGGTAGGCCTGACGTGAAGTGATGTGACAGTGGTTCACCTCTAGCCTGCTGCCAGGTGTGCCTGCAGCTGGGAGAGCTGGAAAGGCAGAAGTGCTCCAGACATCCCTGCAAGCTTTCCCAGCCTTCACACACACTTAAAGCACCTTTCTCTCCACTGGGGAGGCTGTCCTTGTGCTTACCAGCCAGGTGAGAGGTTGCATACCTAAGGACGGTCCTGACTGCTGCTGTGCCACCTGGCTGGGCTAATGTAAAGGCAGTGTAAGCCTTGGGCATATGCCACAGCTTTTCCATTTGTGAATGTTCTGGCTGGGTTACTGGAGAGGCTGGGAAGGTTTATCTCCAGTTCCTTCCAGTCCATCCTCTAGGCTCCAGAAAAAAATACATCTCTGGGACCTGTCTCTTTGAAATGTGGCTTAAATTACCCATAGGCTTGCAAAGTTTGTCTTGAACCACGTAATGGTTTGTATAAATAATGATTATGATAGGCTTGTGGGCAGTGTGAGGATATGAGCCTCGTTTCTTTTAGAAAGATGACCAGAAAATGGGGTAATAAAACATGCAGGAATGAGGTAAACAGTTCAGTCTCTGCAGAGGAAAATCATACTTCCCTGATCTATTCCAAGTCTTTTAGTACTTCAGTAAAATAATAGGTAATATTTGGCCAGCTTGTGTAACTTGCTTGGATGTTCAGAAAACCTTTCTTAAGTCTTTTGTGAAAGAACTGTCTACTGGAGGAGATGTAGAGTCCTGGATCAAAAACTGGCTGAGGGTCCACTAATAAGGCCTAGGAGTGAGTGAGCAGTTTCAGTGTAATGAGAGTAGAGGGATGAGGTCCTTTGCTATTAATGACCCAGAAAAGATAATGTGCAGCAAGATACGCAAAATCTCCCAATACCCTGGAGTCAGATTTGTCAAGATGAAGTGACTCCAGAGTGACACCATGTGAAGTGTGAAGCGATGAGAAAGTGGGTACTGAGAAGTGTGCAGCTGGGAATATTGGAAGGAATGATTTGTTGTGGGACATGGCTGGCTTCTGAATTACCGTGGCTACTCAGGGCAGCAGCATTGGGGGCCTGGTTACAGAGATGTTTTTCCTCAATACATAAAGATACTCCTGGAGAAATAAATCACACTCAGCCACACGAGTAGCAGCATAAGGAGAGATGCTGAGAGCATCCAGATACTGTCAAGGTCATTTCCCTACCCAGGATATTGTATGCGGTTCTGGTCGCTTTTCTGAAGGGTCAAAAGAGGATATATTGGGGATGTGCGGTGAGAGTGGCTAGAGCTGGAAGACACCTCGTGTTGTGGGAAGGAGAGGGCATTTAGTAGCAGTGAGCTTAGTACGTCTAGAAAAAAGAAATACTTTATTCCTTGCCTTTTCTCACTATGCAAGGAGAGCTAAAGGCTGTGGAGTTGCAGTGGAATCATAGTCTTTTACTCCACATCTGGAACTTGTTGCTGCAAGGTACCATTTACATCCTAAAAGTTTTTACAAGATTCCAAAAAAGACCAAGTGAGAGGTATTTCTCTTTGCAATAAGGCCATCTAGGCTGGCACTTCAAAGGTAAAAACAGAGGTGTGTGACTTTCCTTTGAGTCTCATTGTGTCATTTCTTCCTGTCCATCCTCTGGAGCTTCTAAGTCTCTCATTACTTTGGCCAGGGTGAATTACCCTGCCTGGTTCCCCAGCTGATTCCCAGTTGTGATCTCATGACATGGATTTCCTCTGCTGCTGTTCTACTCCCTTTTTCTGCTCCTGGCAGCCCTGCTCCAGCCCTGTACCTGTGGATATCTCTTAAGAGGCTGCTTGGTGGCTGTTCTATTTTGTCTGACCCACATCAATGCCTGTATCCAGCTGGGCTTATCCTCATCGTTGTGCCTTTTATTACTGATGCTTCAGCAGGTTTGCAGCTGTGCATCTGTACCAGTTGAGCCAGGAGGGATCACTCTGAAGCCAAGCTCTTTAAGACACTGCAGTGAATGGTTTGGTGGTCATTATCCAGCCAGCGTTGTGCTGTGATGCTGATCAATATCTGCAGCCAGGCGGGAGATTGCCAGCATATATCCATGAGCTGGATGGAAGAGCCCTGTGCCCTCTCTGATAAGTCACCATCCAGTGTGGAGCTAGAAGGGCAGGGACTGGTGGGAGGGGGCAACTCTGGGACCCGCACAGAGCAGTGGTGGCTTTCTTGTGCTTTGCATGACAGCTCTTTTGCCCAGACCACCAAGATGGCATTTCTAGGCTTGGGTCAGCAGCTCCTGAGCGTTGCCCAGAAGTGATGCTGTGCCAGCCAGCCTTTCTGCATGGTACATGGTGGTAGTGAAGGATTTGGGGTAGTGGTTGTTTCTGCTGTTGATGTGTTGTTTCTAGACCATCCAGATGATGCTCAATTTGCTTTTATCTTTTGCTAGCATGGTCTTCTCTGTGTTTCCCATGGAGCTACTCTGCATAGAAGATCTCCCTATGTCCAAGCAGTGATGCTGACCTGAACTCAGTTATGGGTCTTGTAGCAATTTGGACAGTGCACTGAAATAAAATATTTGACCAGCTAAATAGTAGACCCTAAGCCTCCTTTCTGCCCTTTGTGTGGTTGCGTCTAAGTGCATCCAAGTCAGAGGAAGGAAAGAAACCAAGCAGGGAATGTAACCAGCCCCTAATGGGTGCCCAGGGGCCTGAGGCCCGCAGTGAGCAGAGGGTGATGATTCAGCCTAATAAAGCTAATGGCACACAGCCAGGCAAAGGAAATGGTGGGATCATGATGCAGCAACTGTCCCACAGCAGTTTGTTTCCCTCCTCTAAATGTGACTTCATGACCCCACCACCCCACCCTTTTGTTCTTTCCTGTACCTAAAAGTTCTCACTGCTGAGAATGGGGGAACAAGGAAGGGAGTTCTGGGACCATGCATGATGTGACCACATGCTGAAGCGCCCAGGCTCTTCCAGCACCCCTCAGACTCAACAGTCTTCTCCAGATGGCCTTGTCCCTGGACACTGGTTCCCAGGGAAATCCTGTAGTGCAGAGGAGCCTGAGATAGCAGACAAGGTTGACCTATAACTTCCAACAGGGCTACACTGTCATCCAGCTGGTATACTTCTAACTAGGCTTTTCTCTTCTTTCCCCAGGGAAGACGATGAAGCTGTAGAGATGCTTCCCTACGTGATTGCCACACTGGGCTCAGCAGGGGCCGCCTGCAAAGCCTCCACATGCAGCAACAGCACCAAGGACTACTGCTACAGTGCCCGCATCCGCAGCACTGTGCTGCAGGGGCTGCCCTTTGGTGGTGTGCCTACCGTCCTAGCCCTTGATTTTATGTGCTTTCTTGTAAGTCTGCCTACTGTTGCTTCAGCACTTTCTCCCCCAATTAGCCTGTGAAGGGAGGACTGCAGTCTGCTGGTTAGAACTGAGGGCCCCAAATGCTGTCCTGGACTTTGCTTCTGGCTGACTTTATGGCCCTGATTGTGTCCCTGAGCCACTGTGGGCTTAACTACTACTGACTTAACTCCAATAGCACTGCACAGAGCCTGTGAAAAGGGTGTTGTAGATTTTCCTAAGGATGTGGGTCAGGTTAGGTCAGTCCTGCATCCCCAAACCCCTGCTTATGCTTTCAAGTCCCTATGGCTTTACCCACTTTTTCCTCCTTAGTAACTGCAGGACCACAGATCGTGTAGCCACAATCTTACCTCCTTGGGACCTGAGGTCCTTTTGATCCTGTGGCTAACTTAGGTACTGTGCATTGCATCCTGGACCTCTGCCTCCCACAGCCATCCAGATTAGTTTGATTTTTAGCAGCACCAGGGAACTTGTGCGGTCCTGTGGCCTCAGTGTGCTGCTGAGCAGTCCTGTCCTGTCTTACACTCTCTGTTCCTCTGGGTCTGCAAGCAGAGGACAAGGACAGAGCTGGACAGTGCCTCATCTCACAGCTCCTCCTGTGCTCTCTTCCAGGCACTGCTGTTTGTCTTCTCAATTTTGCGTAAAGTTGCTTGGGACTATGGACGACTGGCCCTGGTGACTGATGCTGACAGGTAAGCATGGGATAGCAACAGGAAAACAAGACACAAGTGGTACACTTCTTTGCTGTGGGGCAGGAGGGATAAATCCCATTGTGTGTGCCCGAGGCAGCTAGGGAGGAGAGGCAAGCATGCCAGTTGTATCCCCTGAGCTCCAGGACCAGTCCTTGCTAACTGGCTTTTTTTGTTACTGCATTCTTCTCCGAACACAGGGAGTGGTGCCTGCTGGCTCCATATCACTTATGGTCCTTACAGTTAGAGTTGTGCAGGGGAACAGCAGATGGAGGGAGGAGAGAGGAAAAGAAGTCACAGGAAGGGTCAGAGCTGCGACAGTGAAGGCTTTAAGCTTCTGAACGTATCTTCGTGGCCCTGCTAGATGCACTTGAAAGCGGTAGGCTGTGTACTGCTGTGCTAATGTGAGTTTAGCTCACATCCCAGGTGCTGATGAGTTGGTCTGGGTATGGATCCTTCTTGCCCAATGCATTCATGGTCTACAGTGTCTGTTGGCAAAAGCCAGAGTCCATAGGGAGTAGCAGCTCCACAGCAGAGTGAGATACTATTCTTATTTTTGCGGTCAGCAGCAGGAAGGACGATTACTACTATTTTCTTCTAGTGTAGAACGAAGGACTCTCCTTGATTAAGGTAGAGGGATTGTGCAGGTAGTCCCCTTCTTTTCAGGGGTGGCTGGCTATGCCCATAGTGCTTTGTCATGTGCTGGAGGCAAAAGGTGGCTTCTGAGGGCTGGCTGTGGTAGATGGTTCTTCTCCTTGATCAGCTCCATGAGTTTACTGTGTCCAACAGCTTGGATGGGGCTCAGCTCCAGCTGCTTCAGTTCCATTGACAGTAGAGATTCAAGCAAGCTGCTCTTGAGCACTCTGTGCATGACACTGGAAAGAGTTGTTTTCTTCCAGCACCAAACCAGGAACTCTCCTTGTTTGGATAAGCAGTCCCGGATAGCATCAGATAAGCAACTGTGTCCCTGGGACTCCTCTGCTCCTCCTTTCCTGGCTTGGCTGGGGAAATCAACAATGCAAGGGCCTTGGGGGAAAGTGAGAAGGGAATAGCTGGATGAGGTCTCGATGGGGAGAGGGCAGCAGCTCCCTGGGGTTAAGCTCTTTGGTCCCAAGTGCTGGCTGGTGGCCACAGGAGCTGCACAGCTCTGGCCCTCAATGAGGGGAGAGGACTGGCCCTTCTCAGAGGTGATGTTCAAGCACCTGGGGTGCAAGGGAGAGGGAGCAGTGGCTGCAGGCAGAAAGGCAGAGGGGTGCCAGCTGTTTGGAAAGAGGAAGATGGTAAGTGTGGGGAGAGGGACAGTGTGGCCCTGGCAAGGGCTGTGGATCACCAGGACTGGGATCCCAAGGAGGAGCCCCTGCTGCTTGGCCCATCCAAGGAGTAGGACGGGCATTTCAGGAGGGTAGGATGCAAGTGTGTTGGCTGCCTGAATGGGGAGGAGAGATGTGGAATGAGAGCTCAGATGCCAGCTGGGCAACCCTAGCAGGCTGTCCTGCCTGGCCCTGTCCATCAGGAACACCCTGGGACGCCTGTGGTGTGGAACCAAGCCACCTTCCCAGTAAAGCCAGCTTCCCTTTAGCTGGCAACAAAGCACTCTGCCCTTGCACCAGTGGAGGCTCTAGGAAGTTGTAGCTTGGGGCAACACTGGGCTCTGGAAGGAAGAATCTCCACCAGCCTGACCATTGGCAGATTTCTCTTCCTCAGGACAGTGTGGAGCCCTGTTGGGTGTGTGGCTTCCTGCGACAGAGGAGACCCAGCACCTGCTCCCGTGGTTGTAACCTCTCCTTTTGTATTTCTGTGCCCCCAGGCGCCGACGCTGGCAGACGGAACGAGAGGAGCGGGAATAGTATGTCATTTTTTCAGGGTCTTGTTTCTTCTTTCTTTCTTGCTCACACTTTCTCCTTTTCTCTTATGGTTTTCTGTCTTGCTTCTGAACTAATCTAAGTGGCTGGGAGTTTGGGCTTGGATTTGTGCCTCTCAGTGGATACAGGCTCTTCTCACTTCTGTTTCCCTCCCCTTTGTGCCAGCCACTACCCCAGCTGGATGCACCCTGATTTTTCCCCTAGTAGCCTTAAATGCTCTGAGGGTAGCAGTACTGAGGAGGTCCCAGTCCCAGCCAAGGTGGAAGGTGCCACGTCACTTACCCTCCTCTAGCTGCCCATGTCCGGCTATTCTGCCTTCCGATGGAGAAAATAAACCTGATTGCCTGATCCCACAGCATGCTCAGGTCACCCAGGTGCAGGGGAGCCTCCTTTGCCTGGACCTTCTCCTGCCAGAGTGGGCTGCTCCCACACCAGCTCCAAGGGCAGGTGGGTGCACAGAGAGCGTCTGGCAGGCAGTTGCAAGACTTCTCTCTTTTTCCTTTACCCCATGAGGCTGCTGGGACCACGACAAGTGTTGGCCCTGTCTCTTGCCACCTACCCCCGATTGGCAGCACACCCAGCAAGGCAGCACTTTTCTCTGTCCTGCAGAAGCAAACTTCCTGCAGAAGCATTGCCAAGAGCATCGTCCAGCACCTGCCCATTAAGCGCTGCCACGGACCCTTCCTCCCTGCTCTCCTCTTTATTGAAGCCTAAGAAATGAGCATCCCTTGTGCCTTGCTGACTGGCTGGAAGGTGCACACTGCAGAGGACGCAGTCAGCTGGCAGTGCCGAGCCTGAGATGGTCACTCCAGCCAGGCTTACACACGTCTGAGGCCAGGGCAGGAAGCTGCAGCCTCACTTCTCGTACTACATCACTTGCAAAGCAAGGGCCTGCTGCTGCTACTGCCTTGAGAGGGTACAGGGATGCCCCTATTTTTGCAGGTGCTCCTTGCCCCTAAAGGAGCAGAGCAGTCAGAGTTATGAAAACAGAGGCAGTGGTGGCTGTGGTACCTGGCACAGAGGGGACTCGTGCCCGAGTGCTTCACTAGTGGTTGACCCTGCAGCTTTTCACTGCTAACACCTTGTGGGGAGAGTAAGGCAGAGATAGAAGAGCCATCATGCTCTGAGGCTTTTCAGGGTGGCCACATCAGTTATCCTCACAAGTGCTTGTCTCTCTCTCTCTCTCTCTCTCTCAAGGGCTGCTTCTGCTCCCATTCTTCATCTGAATTTGCTGGAGTTCTCTGCTGATGCACTCCTCCTTGCCCACCTGTCCCCATCACACCCTGCCCTACCCCCACTGCTTGAGCTGGGACAGTGTTGGTAGCCAGAAGCTTCCAAAAACTTGTGGAGCTTAGCAAGGAAACCTTGTCCTGCCTGTGCTCCTCCAAGGCTGGCAGCACCTTCCTATCCCAGCTGTTCTCTGTTCTGGGGCACAGTGGCAGGTGGTGGGTTAGGGACATGTGTATACCACCTGGTCCTCCCAGGCCTTGAATATGCAGCATCACTCTTGGTGTGGGAGGGCATCCTCCTTAGACGTGTTCCTTTGCCTGAGAACCTCCAAGTGCCATTGTCCTGCTCCTTACCAGGGACTGTAGTAGCTGTCGACACTCGTAAGTGGTGACTCAGTCTGCACTGGGAAGTCGTGGCAACCTACCCACATCTCTGTGTGCAAGGGCCCTGGGGGGCTTGCCACCCGCACAACCACCTCCTGCCTTGCACTGCAGCAGGCCTGTTACACAGCGTGCCTGGTCTCCCCTCCCAGAGCCTGCAATTCCCTTGGCCTGATGCTAGCCATGCCTCACACCCCATCCTTCTCCTTCCCTGGCAGGGATGGCGTCAAACCTGGGGCAGTGAGCAGAGTCCCACCTTAATGTTCTTGTGGTGTAGGGCAACCTGGCCTCCACCCATTTGCTTTGTTAGTGCTTTGCTTTGAAAAACCTCCAGCTAGGTGCAGGTACCATTGGAGCTCCCTCTTCAGCTTCCTGTGTCTTCCTGGGACTGCCAGTCACCCCGGTTATCATCTCTGCATCCCCCTAAATGGAGCTGAGTTAGCCTGGTCACATCATAATGTAGCACTCTGCAGTTTTTCCCTCTGGTGCTGTTCTGCTCTGCTCTCTTTTTCTAGTACCAAGGAGCCAAAAGCACACTGTGTCATTGTGCTGAGCAATCTGGGCTGCAGACAGCAGAAATTCACCCTTGCTCTCTGCACCCAGCTGCAAGGCCTCTGGGATTTTAAAGGGCTGAAGGTCTGAGAGCTTAGTCGAAGCTTACTCTGTCCCTCCAGCAGAGCAGGGTGTTGGGCTGCACAGTCACAAGGCTGCACACCACTCTCTAATCTGCACTGCTGTAGTCCCCTGACCTTCAGGTAATCTTCTTTCCCTTCTCTCCATTACTTCCAGGTAGGGACTCAGCAGGTGCTGCTCCGCTCTGAGGGAGGCTACGTGTCCCATCCTCTTTCTTGTCCATCTGATTCTTCCTGAGCCTGCACTGGTTATAGGGAGACCATGTTTTCACCTGGTTTTTGGTTTTATTTTTTTCCTTTGCTTCTAGCCTTCAGATCAGCTATATCACTTCTTGCACCTCCAAGGTCCCAGCCAGCTGTTGTCATCTTGCAAGTGCTATTTAATTTAGGTCTCTGGACTATTTTCTTGTCTCCTCTGCCAGCTGCCCTCCACCTCCATTCATAGTGGCGGCTATTGTCTACCTTGGATGCTTCTGCTGTAAATTCTTCATCTAGGTCCCTGCCTGCACCTGGAGCAAAGTGGTCTGGGATATTCACCTCCCTTGCTTCCCTGTCCGCTAGCCTGTGGTTGTTCACTTCGAGCTGTCTGTCCCACTCCTGCTGGAGGGTTTTCCAGGCAGGAGACTGAGATGAGGCTGTGGAGCAGGCTGGGCTGAGCCTGGCTCCAGGCATCACAGGTGCTGGGGCTCAGCTGCATTCCTCCTCCTGGGTTTCCCTGCACTGAAGCACTGAGGGCTGGTGTAGCAGGATACAGTTCACCAGACTCCCAGCCTTCCTCTTCCCTGAGGTGAGGCCTTCCAAGATGGGAGCAGCTGCTCAAAATTCTCCAGAGTACTGAGGCTTCTGCCCAAGGTCACAGCAAACCCAGACAGGCTGTGGCACCCTTTGGTTCCCACCTCCTCTCCTCTGTCTAAACCCTGCACTAAACAAACTTAATCTCCCTGACTTGGCAGCCGCTGTGTAACAGAAGTGCCTCTCAGAAGGTGCTGAGCGAGTAGCATCCACAGCCAGGCCTGTGAAGGCTTCTGGGCTCAGGGTGCTGTCTGAGGAAGAGTCTCAGCTTGCTGCTACCTCTGCTCTCTGATCTCACCTCTCTCCATCTTACCTGGAGCATACTGACCTGAATTAACCTCTGATCTTCTGGGTGCTCCTGGTTCCTGGCCGAGCCGCCTCCTCTCATCTTCTAACTTCTCCCTCACTTCCCACTTGTCATTTTAGCGTAGCCTCCGCCCTGCACTCTGACAACCATGACCGCTACGAGCGTCTCACCTCTGTCTCCAGCTCTGTGGACTTCGACCAAAGGGACAACGTGAGTAGCAGCAAATCAAACACCTTGCCTTTGAGTGGCCAGGAGCCCACAGCTTGTCTGAACCAAGAGCTCTTGAGAAGAAACACTGCCCATCCCCAGGGCTTAGGTTCCACACCTTTTAGTGTGGTATAGAGTTCAAGAAGAGATAACTACTTGGTTTCTAGACGCATATTTAAATAAGTAGGCTGCACATCCCTGTGGCTCAACAGACATCTGTGCAACCTATCATCTCAACATCACAAACAATACTTGCCAGCTCCTCCTCACCCCACTATCTACCTCTACTGCTGCTTTCCTCTCTAAAGAGGAGGCACAGCTCAGTAGGATAACAGGGTGTGATGGATGGGTGGTGAAGCTCCCAGAAAATACTCCTCCCCAAGGTGTCCTTTGAGGAGTGCTAGCTTGGCCTAGCCTATCTTCCCAGCCCCTGTAGAGCTCCTCTTGTCCAGGGTGACGGCTGAAGTACCTATTTGGTGAATTTTCTGGGTGTCCCTAGGCTGTGGAGAGCTTCCATACTAACCATGGGTCATCTGGGAGGTGGAGCTGATAGTTTGTAGGGCACAGCCACATTGCAAAGTCCAGTCTGTATTGTGCCCTGTGCAGTAGCCCTGTCATCTCCTTCACCTTGGACCATCCACGGCTGTATCTGGGTGCTCATGGTCTGTGCCCCCTGCCCCAAGTCAAGCCTGTGGAGGTGAAAGGACACCAGCCTGGTCCCATGAGCTTTTAAAGGAGGGAGCAGGGATAAGGGCACAGAGAGTGATGTGAGACCTTCCTGTCTTTCTGTACAGGGTTTCTGCTCCTGGCTAACAGCTATCTTCAGGATAAAGTAAGTGCTCCAGGACCTGCACGGGGGACCCACATGGGGAAGAAGGAGAGGCAGTGCAGGGTGTTGGGACATCCAGCACAGTGCAGCTGTGTGAACTTGCTGCCCTTGCTGCAGCCCCCTCTCTGAAGAGCACAAGCACAGTGTGTCCTCTGGAGAGGACAAGCAAAGATGGGACAAGATGAGGAGTCCTAAAGCTAAAACTAAAGTCACACAGTGAGTCTGTGACAGAGGGCACCCAGACCAGGTCTCTCCTGCTTCAGTCCCATCTCAGAAACACTGTCTGCTCCTCTACAGAGATGCTTCTCTCCCTGGGACTCCTGCTAGGGGCACTACTGGCCAAGGAATGGCTACAAAGCAGGGACTAGAGGATGCAGGGAGACACTCCAGTCTGATGATGCTCAGGAGTTGTCTCCTAAGCACTTCCTGGCTTTCAAGTGCTTTGGGATGGTGTCAGTCATTCTGTACCTCAGCATGAGGGGCAAGGCCCACCAGAAGGGTGTGAGGTGGGGTTTGTGTGTGTCCAGCTGCCTGTCCTGGGGTGCAAAGGGCAGAGTCATAGGGAGCAGGGCTGCAGTAAATGTTGCACAAGCAGGTTTCTGCCATTCAAGGCTGGGTGCTGGGCTCACTACCCCAAGACCTGGCCATGGCTCTGGAGGGCAGAACTAGGGGTGCTGTGTGAGCTCAAACCAGGAGGGCAGCCCTGACCATGTGCTTTTTCTCCAGCACTTTGGGGATTGTAAAAGATTGTCTGATGGCCTTTCTCTCCCTGGCAGGGATGATGAGATCCGGGACAAGTGTGGGGGTGATGCAGTGCACTACCTGTCCTTCCAGAGGCACATCATTGGGCTGCTGGTAGCCGTGGGTGTGCTCTCCGTGGGCATCGTATTACCTGTCAACTTCTCGGGGGACCTGCTAGGTGAGAGCAGGGAGCTTTTGGCTGGGTTGGGGAAGATGCTTTCAACACCATGTCCCAGACCACTGGGGAGCAGTGGAGAGCAGGACAAGACTAACACAGACAAACCCTGACTGTTGTCCCCCTTTGAGTGTGGCGCACCTAGAGGGTCGTCCTGGACAGCTTGGCTTTTAGGGTGTTCTGCAGGTGATATTCCTGCCATAGTCCACCCCAGTGGTGCTCTGTGCCACTCAGTATAGCTGAATGTGCTTGTGTCTGCCTCTTTCTCCCTAGAAAACAACGCCTACAGCTTTGGGAGGACAACTATCGCAAACTTGAATTCTGGGTATGTGTGGGCATGGGTGGGAAGGATAATTGAGGCCCTCGGGGTATTTTGGAAATGTCTGCTTGCTGCAAAGCATCACTTCCTTGAAGGTTGCATTTCTGCCCTTGCTGTGAGGCTACTCTCCCTGCTCCAGTTTCTACTCCTGGAAGCTGGTTGTAGGGCATGTGGGTGCCGTGCTGGTTACACTGCTTACGGGCCTTCAGGGCCTGACAAGCCATACACAGACTTTAGTGGCAACCTTGTGCTGACCTTTGTGGTCTCCCTTGTGACAGGAATAACCTGCTGTGGCTTCACACGTCTTTCGCCTTCCTGTACCTGCTGCTGACAGTGTACAGCATGCGCCGGCACACCTCCAAGATGCGCTACAAAGAGGATGACTTGGTGAGCAGGATCTGGCCGCTCTCCCAGGCACATTTTCCCATGCCCTTCTGTCAGGTCAGGTGGCCTTGGAGAGAGTTTCGAGCCCCCCACTTCCCACAGCAATCTGGGGCTGTCTTGATCAGGCTATTGTTTTTTTCTGCCTGGCCAAAGGTGCATCTCCTCCAAAGCAGCAGCCCTGACTGCCTGCAGGGAAACAGGAGAGGCCTGTGCTGAGTGGACATGTGTGGGGAACTGCATGCCTTCCTCAGGTTGCTCCAGCTACTTTTGCCACCTTCTTTTCTTAAGGGTACCCCCTGTTTCTGTTCAGGCAGCTGCAGTGTAGGCCCACTACCCTGTCAATCCACAGCGCACCAAGATGCAGTGTGCCAACAGCCAGCAGAAGCATAGGAGAAGGGTAGCCCTGGGTGCTAGAAGTGATGGGGCTGCACTTTTCCCCTCCCTGACTCAGGCCTTGGGGGGCAGTTCTGCAATTCGGCCTTTCAGACTATCCCCATATACCTGCCCTCTTTTTTTTTTTTTTTTCCTTCCTTCCAGGTTAAGCGAACTCTCTTCATCAATGGGATCTCAAAATATGCTGAGCCAGAGAAGATCAAGAAGCATTTTGAGTGAGTCTCACTGTATCTATAATTAAAGGCTATTCTGTAATGCGGATGTTTTTATTGGGGTAACCTGGAGTGGCACTAGTACATTGAGAGCAGAATCAGTAAACAATTTTATTTTGGGCATCTTACTGGTACTTTTCTGCACAAATTTTTATATGAATGTGCAGTGTCCTTGGTTTTGTGCCTTGGGAAATGCCCAACTACTTCTTGCATAGCTATAGGGGGTCAGCATGGTAAGTAGTGGACAAAGCATGTCCTGAGATGTAGTCAAGTTCAGAGGTGAGATGCACGTAGGAGTTGCTCAAGCAGTGACAATGGGATGTTGTGCTGCTGCTTCTGCCCCGATCACAGTCCCTGTAGAAAAGTATATTTTCTTTTTAATGAAAAACAAACTACTCTTCCATCAGGACCTCAGTGAATGCACTGTCAGGGCCATGTTTAGAATGACCGTGCTTAGAAGCACCATGGGGAGGGGAGAAGTGCTTTGTACCCTTTGGGAACACTTCTGCCTCTTTCTGACCACAAGCCTTGTGGCCCATGAAGGCAGAGACGAGGTGTGGGGTCAGAGAAGTGCCTTGCTGCCACAGGGCAAAAGTCCATAGAGGCTTCTCATGCTAGAGCCGGGACGATGTAACATTTGCCCCATGTGTTGCTTCTGCTATAACAGACAGAGCCTGTGGGCTCCCAGCAAGCTCATGCTTTGTGTCTTGATGCTTGGCCCAGGGCAGGAGAGAAGTCCTGGATACGTGGGGGTTTCTTTGAGGGTACAGCTTTTGGCACCAGATGTGACGAGCTGGTGCTTCCCATCCACAGGGAGGCCTATGCCAACTGCACCGTCCTGGAAGCCCGTCCCTGCTATGATGTGGCCCGGCTGATGTTCCTCGATGCAGAGAGGTAACCCCTGGTTTGGGAGAGAAGCCAGGGTGGACCGATGCTGCGGGCTCTCCCTCAAGTCTGGTGCCACAGGAGCTTTTTCTGAGCCACTCTCTTTCTTTCTTTCCTTCCTTCTCTTCTGGTCTCCTGTTTCAGGAAGAAAGCTGAGCGTGGGCGAATCTATTTCACCAACCTGCAGACCAAGGAGAACACCCCATCCATGATCAACCCCAAGCCCTGTGGCCACCTGTGCTGCTGTGTCATCAGGGGCTGTGAGGAGGTGGGGAGAGAGCTGGAGGTGTTGAGCAGTGGGGCACATGGGGGCTTGGTTCCCCAGGTCTCTGCTCTGACCCCTGTCCCCCTGCCCAGGTGGAGGCCATCGAGTACTATACCAAGCTGGAGGAGAAGCTCAAAGATGACTACAAGCGGGAGAAGGAGAAGGTGAACGAAAAGCCTCTCGGAATGGCTTTTGTCACTTTCCACAATGAGACTATCACAGCCATGTGAGTGCAAAGAGTTCTGTCCTCCTCCTTTCCTGGCTCTTGCTGTAAATCAGAGGAATGCCAGCACTAAGGCATCCCCCTCAGCTTGTCCCTGCCAGTGTCAGCATCTCCTTCTTTCTCTTCTCCAGAATCCTCAAAGATTTCAATGCCTGTAAGTGCCAGGGCTGTGCATGCCGTGGAGAGCCCCGAGCCTCCTCCTGCAGTGAGTCCCTCCATGTCTCCAATTGGACTGTCAGCTATGCCCCTGACCCACAGAACATCTACTGGTGAGCAGCTCTGTGGGGCTTAGCAGGCCCTGCTGATGAGAAAAGGGTACACCCTCCCTGTCTCCCTCCGCATCTGCTCCTCTAGCAGCCGAATGAGTCATTCTTGTTGAAGCACAGCCTGACTGAGCTAGAGATCTGGTGTCACTTGGAGGAGGAAAGCCTTGGGCTGGCACCCCAAGTGCTGTTCACGCAGGCTGGGCTGTGGTGTGCACGTGAGGCCCCAGACCTGCCCTCCTCCCTATGCAACCGTTGTGATGCCCTCTTTCCCCTCTCCCAGGGAACACCTCTCCATCCGAGGCTTCATCTGGTGGATCCGCTGCCTGGTGATCAATGTGGTCCTGTTCATACTTCTCTTCTTCCTCACCACCCCTGCTATCATCATCACCACTATGGACAAGTTCAATGTCACCAAACCTGTGGAGTACCTCAATGTAAGGCCTTTAGAGACCGGTACAGGATGGGTAGCATGGAAACCACCCTGAGGCACAACAGCCCCTGCAAGGGAGGGAGTAGGGAAAAGAGATTGTCAGCCTGACTGTGAGGGAGGTGCTGAGCCTGGCCAGGGTGTGGTGGCAGCCACAGTGCTGGGAACTCAGTGTCAGCAAAGGCAGCCCTACCTGAGGCTGGTGCAAGAGCTGCTGCACCATGTAACACACAGTCTATTCTCTGCCTCATTGCAGAACCCCATCATCACCCAGTTCTTCCCTACACTGCTGCTGTGGTGCTTCTCTGCTCTGCTGCCAACCATTGTGTATTACTCTGCCTTCTTTGAAGCGCACTGGACCAGGTAAGGACAGCCAGTGCCTGTGCTTAGTCATACCAGTGTGCTGCCTGGCCGGTAGATGCTTCTCACCAATGTAAAGCTCCTGGCCAGATCCTTCTGCTTGAACTTCTGTCTTCCACTCCAAGCACGGTGTTAAGTTGCACCTAGGGTCTGCTGTGGACAGCTTTTCTGCTGATCCTTAGCTGTTGTGCAGCATGATTGCCTTAGCAGAGCTTGACACAGGTCTACAAGAAGAAGAAAGCTGGGAGGAGTTGTGGGTGGGCACTATGAGAAATGCTAGTTGTGAGGAAAATGCTAGAAATGGTCTGGTGGGCAGGCAGGGGTGGTGTGCCTGTACCCATGTGCAAGTCATAGCTTTTCCAAGGGAAAGTCTTAGCTGCTGTGGCTTCTGGCCATAGGGAGGGTATTTGAAGAGTAGCACGCAAGAAATGTGCTGCTTGTGAGGCACATTCCCCACAGGATGTGCAATGTAAGCTTTCTTTCCTGCTCTATGTTGTAGAGACTGGTGGGGCAGATGTTGCCAGCTCTGAGGATTGTAGGTCAAGAGACGTGATTGCAGAAAGTCATCTAAATATACAAGGGCTAGGAGGGCCTATGAGACAAGTGGGGAGGAGCTGGGACTTGAGAACAGACCTCAGACATGCTAGAGGGAAAGGGGTCATATTCATGTGCCAGTAGCAGACAGGGTGGGATTCATGTTTGGCACTGGGAAGTGCTTTCTGATGAGAAAGTGAAGGGGGTTTAGCTCCTAGGGCTGGCAGGTTGACAGTGAAAGGTTAACAGCCTCCTCTCTGCCCTCAGGTCTGGAGAGAACAGGACAACCATGCACAAATGTTACACCTTCCTCATCTTCATGGTGTTGCTGCTGCCATCGCTGGGCCTGAGCAGGTAGGGATGGCGGGAAGTGGAAGCAAGTGCAGAAATGAGCACGGGGAGGGTTGAGGTGCACCCCTGGTTCTTCTCCTACACCACACCATTTGCCCACTGCACAAGTGCACTGGCCACCATCCCCCTGGGAAGGTGGCATTTAGTTGTGGCTAGGGGCCAGGGCAGACCATACCTGCCTGGGTCTCTAGGAGTTTATTGAATCAATCTGCAAACACATTGACCTGTGCCGTGGTGTTACAAATAATGTGGTAAAAATTGGTATGGTTGATAGACTTGAAAAATCTGCTCGAGTCCTGTTGGTAAGGAAGCACTTGCACCTCTATGTTCAATGCACACTCCGAATTTTGCATAGAACTAGTGAATTCCTCGTTTGAGCCAGAACTGAGTAGGTTACACTGCTTGGCTGGGTGGAATAGTTGTGTAGGCTGCAGCAATGCTCATCTGTGTGGATGTGAGCCCCAAATCTTCCTGCAGGGGTTATAGAAATGTCCTGTGACAAACAGCAGTGCATCAGCTGCCAGCCATTGGCATGGCCTCCCAGCACTGAACAGTGGCTGTAATGGGGAAACAGTATGAGCAAGGAAAAATTACAAGATGGGAGTGAGTTGGTGGGGTCCTCACTGTGGTAGGGAGTTAATTACACATTGTAGGGTGGGGGATCTACACCCTTTAAAATTCAGGATTGGGGATACAGCCCCTCAGTAGTGAAGTCAGGCAGCTCCTGAGAATAGACAAACCCTCTAATAGAGGCGGAAGAATAGTCCTCTATCCCAGTGAGTGACTACAGCAACGTTCCCCAGCCAGATTAAAAATGCCTTGCTGTACATAACCTTATAATCTGGGAAGATGAATGCTCTTAGAAGGTTTGCATTTTGACCAGATACCATTAAATAGACCACATGTCCTTCTAAGGACTTGGTGTCCCTGCTGTTGCCTCTGGAGGTCTGGACTTCACCTCCGAGGTGCCAGAGGATTGGACAATTTTTGTATCAAAAAATCACAGTTGAGGAAAATGAGATTTGTTTCTACTAAGGAATTCTTTTAAATTTCAGTGTTGGAGGGTACCTTGTACCTAACCAGTTTCTTCTGTAGAGGTGTTCTCTTGTTCCTTGCATGGATGTTGTGCCCAAGCAGAGGGGAGAGGAAAATGCTGATAGGATCAGGCCAAAGGGAGAATATCACAGGAGGGAAGTTTTACATCCCTTTTTCGGTGCTGATCTACATAACTGTTGGTGACACATCCCAAGAGGGAACCAAAACAGTCTGATCAGAGTTTTGGGTCATTCTAGAGCAGCTTCCACATATTCACATGTGCATGTCTCTATTGCTGCTTCTGACTGTTCCTCTTTTCTTCTTGCCCACCTCCCTCACAGCTTGGACGTGTTTTTCCGCTGGTTGTTTGACAAAAAATTCCTCGCCGAAGCAGCTGTGCGATTTGAGTAAGTGAAGTTGGGCAGAAGGCTCTTCTTTGCAATGGAGGGCAATGTTCTTGTTTGCGTCCAAAGGTTCTGGGGGCTCCTGGCTGCTGCCCTGCAAGGGGAGAGCACCTCCTGCAGCCTACTCTCACTTTGCCTCCCCAGGTGTGTGTTTCTGCCAGACAATGGGGCCTTCTTTGTCAACTATGTCATCGCCTCTGCCTTCATTGGGAATGCCATGGACCTGCTGCGCATCCCTGGCTTGCTAATGTACATGATACGCCTCTGCCTGGCCCGCTCAGCTGCCGAGCGGAGGAACGTCAAACGAGTATGTAGCAGGGCTGAGGGGGGGTGTGTTGTGGCCTCCACCTGGGATAGGAGTGCTGCGGTGGGACCTCGATGGGGCTCACCCAATGCTATGTGTACACCCGGGTGTGTTGCACACCCCCACTGAACTCCCCGGGTTGTACTGACAGGTCTCTGCTCCCTCTTGCAGCACCAGGCCTATGAGTTTCAGTTCGGAGCTGCTTATGCCTGGATGATGTGTGTCTTCACTGTGGTCATGACATACAGCATCACCTGCCCCATTATCGTCCCTTTTGGTAAGTTGAACCCTTCCGCCTCCCTGTGTTAGAGGCTGGGGAGAGCTCATGAAGAGGGAGGCAAGAAGGGTGGCATGGGATAGAGATCTCTGTCATTCAGAGGCACTGGGAAAGAAGCTGATTCCCTGTTCTGCTGGCATCCTTCCATTTCTCCCAGGGCTCATGTACATGCTGCTTAAGCACCTTGTGGACCGATACAACCTGTATTATGCTTACCTACCTGCCAAGCTGGACAAGAAGATCCATTCAGGGGCTGTGAATCAGGTGGTGGCAGCTCCCATCCTCTGCCTCTTCTGGCTTCTCTTCTTCTCCACCGTGCGCACAGGTGAGCACTGGGCTGGGATGCCAGCCCCTGGCCTTCTAAAGATCGGCTTCCCTGGCCAGGCTGTGGTCCTGGCAGCTCTCAGCCTTGGAGCATGGTCAGGGTCCCTCTGACACCACCACAAAGGCATTTTTCTTTGCTCCAGGGTTCCTGGCCCCCACTTCCATGTTCACTTTTGTGGTCCTCGTGATCACCATTGTAATCTGCCTGTGTCACGTCTGCTTCGGGCACTTCAAATACCTCAGCGCTCACAACTACAAGGTGAGGCAGAGTGCTGCATGGGGGTGTGGGACCCTTCTCTTTGGGAGCACAGCTCAGCTGTAGAACTGCAGGGGTTCTAGGGGCAGTCCCAACCTGCTCCCCAGCAGAGCTTCTCAACCCTGGCTTTATGGAAGGGACAGTCCCAGGGCTGTCCCTACTGCCTGTGTGCTGCTCCTGTGGTGGGACAGCAAATGTGTTGTCCCAGCAGTCTCTCAATTTGTCCTTTCTTTCCAGATTGACCACACGGAGGTGGACACCATAGAAAACAGGCAGAATGGGAGACCTGCCACCAGTCTGCCAGCTCCCAAATCAGCTGTGAGTCCTTGTCCCCACCTCCATGCTCTGGTGTGCTTCTTACCCAGTTTTGGGAAGGGGGAGGTAACTCCATGAATACTTCAGTCCTCACCTCTCTGAGGCAGTCTGGAGTCTCCTAGAGCGGGTGGGAGGCAATTGTTGGGTGCTGTGCTGCTCACCTGAACTGGGTGATGAAGTGTAACCCACACACACAGCTGTTTCCCACTGCTCCCCAGACACTGCCTCCTTCTCAGCTGGGACAGTGAATCTGGTCGGGTCAGTCACCCTTCTTGTTCTGCATCTTGGTACACTTGCCCGTCAGCAAAGGCTGTCACACACTGGGCTGCTTCTAGTGCCAGCACAGAGGGGTCTCTGTGGGCATAGCCTTGAATGCCATTAAAGTGCTTTGGAGACTCTTCCCTCTCCTGCCCAATTCTGAGAATGTAGAGTTTTCTGAACTTAACTCTTGACTCACCAGCTCACTCCAACTGCTTCTTTCTACCATGAGATTTTTCTAGTTGACATCCGCGCAGAGCTGTTTGGGGGGGTACATGCAGAGATGGGGTAAAGCAGAGCCTCCAACTTCCTCCGGAGGGCAGGGCTGGGGTGTGCACGTATAATCCAGGCTCCTTCCCAGTCGCCAGGGCAACACTATCTCTCCAAAAGGAGATGCCCCATAAAAGGCAGGCGCAGTCTCAGATGGACACATCCACTGGCAAAAAAGGGGAGCACAGTCTTCCAGAACACGTGGGCTCCAAAGAGCTGAGAAGTCCCATGTTCTCCTGGCCCTGGCTCCCTGGGCATGCTGTCTGCTCCAGGATGCTGGGGTTTGGCACATCAACTGTTGCAGGGCCAAGCCAGTCCTGCTTTTAACCCCCTCTCCCAGTATGTCCCATGGAGCCTGGACCCTTCCCTGCCCTCCCTGTGTATCCCCACACTCAACCTCTTGCATAGTGCTTTGTGTGTTGTGCTCTGCTGCCACAAGAAACCCCACAGGCTTATGTGTGTTTCTGTTCTCTCCACCTCTTGCCTGCCTGGTACCTGACGCTGTCAGAAGTACATCGCCCAAGTGCTGCAGGACTCCTCGCCGGAGGGTGAAGCAACGGAGTCGGAGGAGCAGGGGTCACAGGACGAGGAGCTCATCAACGCGGATGGCATGAATGACACAGATTTCCAGTCGTGTGAGGACAGCCTGATAGAGAATGAGATCCACCAGTAGGGACCTCAGAGGGCAGGAGGGCAAGCAGGCCCAGGAGCGGGGCAGGCTGTGCCCACGGAGACCTAGGGAGAGGCACCTGAGGGTGCTGGCTGCTGCCGTCGCCCACCTTCCCCCCGGGGCCGCTGCCTTCAGTGAGGGCAGAGGCCCTGCCACAAGCTCTACATTTCCCTGCCCCTCCACCCCTGCGTGGTCCAGCAGCTCAGCGGGCATGCTCTTTACTAGCTACCTTCTATAATGCGTCCCCAGGCCCCAAAACCCCGGGGGGCTGGGGAGGAGGGGGACTGTGACCCTCCCTGGTGCTGCTCTGGACCTGCAGGGAGGAGGAAGATTGGATGCTTTGTGGGGAAGGCTGCAAGGGGAACCTTTGGGATCTTCTCAGCAGGCTGCTATGTCCTCTGTCCTCCTGGCAAGAAACACTACTGATTTATTAGATTTACAGGAAGGTGATGAACAAAAAAGATTTAGTCAGTGTATTGGGAGCCCCACCTAGGGAGGGGTGTGGCTTTTGTTGCACCTTCTCCCTGTGCATGTCCTTTCTCAGCCCTTTGCAGCATCTACCTGGTGTGACATGCCAGGAACTGGGCCAGGTGCTGGGGGTGGTGACAGGGACTTCCCCTCTGCAACAGGGAAGATGACAGCCTGGCCTTGTGGTTGGGGTCACATCATCCTGGGGAAGGGTCATGGAGTTGACATGACTTGGGCAGCCCCTTGCAGGGTGAGGGGTGTGGAGGACAATTCTCATGGGCAGGAGGAGGCGCAGGCAGCCTCTCCTTCAGGTCCTGTTCCCTTCTCCTCCAGGGGCACAGGCAGGGGACTGCAGCATCATTTTAAATGGCATTTTTTTGCACATTTTACTCCCCTTCCAAACAAAAATCAACCTGACCCCCACGCAGTACTGTGACCCCATTTACTGCCCTGTGTCTGCACAGCAGGGTCAGGCCTGGGGGCTGTGCTGGGGATCTCCTGGGTGCTAGGGTTAGGGGAGAAGGGGTCCTGGACTTCAGGCCCTTGGCACCCTGTGAGGCTGGTGCTGCCTGGTTGCCACAGCGCCCCATGGCTGCCTTCCCTGAGCTGCTGCAGGGTCGTCCCCCAGCTGAGTCGGTCAGAGAGAGGGTGTTCTGGGAGAGCAGCCAATGGGAGCCCTCTCCAAGCAAGTTCAACATCTTCAGAAGCACAAAAGCCTTGTGGGGCTGTGCTTCATCTACCCTAACTGGGTGTAGGCTCCTCTAGCGTCACCCAGCCTGAGAAAAGGGGGGACTGTTCCTACCCAACCTCTGCCATTGCCCCCTTTCTGGTGATAACAGTCTTCTAGAGGCAGGCAGGGGACAAGATGGATGGGAGAGGTGGACTGGAGCCCCTGGCACCTGCAGAGAGATCTGACTCTGTTTGAAGGCTATATGAGGGGGTTTCTGGTCAGGATCAGTGGCCCTCAATTGCTTCCCCCCTCCCCTTGTGTAAAATGTAAAGGAAAATAATAAATCTCCCTGCTATTGAGCTATATTTATTTCCCTCAGCCCCCTGCCACCATCCTGTTTGGTGCTCATTGTGGACACTACCACCCTCCCTTTGCCTGTCATCTGTGGGTGCTGCACTGGCTCACTGGAGCCGTGTCCTCCAGGGTCTGACAGGGCCGGGTGGAAGGGGACAGTCCTTTACCTTCTCAATCACCTGTGCTGGCCCTGGAGCTCCAAGCACTTTAAGAGACCTGAACAAGTGAAGCATCAGCCCTGCCCAGCTGTGTTCTGGGGAAGGGTGGTCATATCCCATGGCTTTTCTCCCCCTTGTCCCCCATTAGAGAAGGGGAGCCAGACACATAGAGCAGGCGGGGGCTGCTCTGGGGAGGATGTAGCTGACTTTCCTGTACCCCTCTCTGTAAGAATCCCAGGCCCCGAGGAAAGGGGGGATGGAAGGGAAGAGATGTGGGTCTTTGATGCATGGGGAGGGTAGGCCACTCCATCTCTCAGAGCTTAGTTGGGGCTGGAGTATATGCAGGTGTGGAAGGGCACGGTGAGTGTCTCCTGTCCTCTCCAGGGACAGACTGGACATGAAATCATGAGTATGTGAGCTTCCACTCACAGGCTGGGGCAGGGAGGGTGTTGATCCTGCTTCCCTATTCCTGCACCCACCTCCTGCCCCTGACCCCCATCCAGTGGGCAGGCTGGGATGCTCCAGTCTCTGTAGGTACAGCCAGGGCCTGGGGCTGCCTCTGCAGCTGTGGGTCTGCCCGCTGAGAGCTGTATGTTCTGAGTGGCACTGTATGTGTAGAGATGTGTATAATACCCTGTATATATTTGTGTACAAAAGAAAAATGGAAAAAAGGAGCTATTGTTCTTGCAGTCTTTTCTTTGTGGAGTGGGTGGGGGGCGGGGACCTGGGAGGAGAGGACCCCAGCTGCAGCAGCCATGCAGGAGCATGCGTGGTGCAAAAGGAGGAACTAGGGGTCTTTGAATGCTCCCCCTGAGCACACAAGCCCTGTCCTGCTGCTGGGAGCCCAGCCGTGTCTCATGGGCTCTACCAGCCCAAGTGCCTTCTCCCTGCAGCTTGCAGAGGCATCAAAGGATTTGCTGCTAAAACCAGGCAGTTGGGGAGCTGTGGGCACTGAGGCTGGGGTGCGGGGAGATGCTTTGGGACGGGTGTGGGATGGGAGTTCTGCTGGTAGCCCCTGTGCCGTATGTAAGTCCAACCCTACAGTCACCATAGCAATTTACATGGCTGTTTCTGCCATCTGCACCCAGGAACCTATCCCCTGACCTGGTGCGGGTGGACAGCTAAGGCCTTTGGGAGAGGGTGAGGGGTGCTAGATTGCTGGAGTGCTGCTTGGCTGGGAGCACTTTTCCACTGTGTGATACTGCTTGGAGCTCAACCACCCCTTAAGTGCAGGGGTGGGCAGCCCCAGGACTGCTCCCTGCTGCTCTGGAGCAGGCCAGAGCTGGGGTGGTTCCCAGGCAGCTGCTGCATGCTGAGTAATCTGTGTATGGTGGCCGTTGCTTGGAGGATGGCGCAATGGAGAGGTGAGGCATGGCGCAGGTCTCTGAGAGACAGACAAGTGACCCTGCCTCACTGTGTTCGGGCTCTGTAGCTTCGTGTGCCAGCAGCGTAGCATGAGTGGAGGACAAAAAGCTCCCTAAGAACCTGGAAGAGGCAACGCCTGGGCACAAAGAGAACCAATGAGCAAAAGGAGAACGGTGCCTGCTGCCAAGTCCCTGCAGGCATCACTGCAAAGGGGAGACTGAGGGAAGGGAGCAAGGAAGTTGTGCAGGCGTTTGTGCAAGTGTTTGATGAAAACTGTCCCCAAGCACAAGGGACAGGACATGTGACAGCCTGTGTGACAGGTTTACATAGGAGCTGTCTCCCACACTCCGAGAGTGGGCTGTGAAAGCAGCTTTAAAGGCCACCAAGGGGTAATGAGGCAAGAGATGAACAGGAGAATGGGGTCACAGCAGAGATGGGCACTGTCCTGGATGGATGAGTGGGCAGCGCAGCTTGTGGTGGTCAAGGCCAGAGGAAAAGCTGGCAGGAGCCGTTCAGACACAAGCACAAAACAGGAACAAGCCCCAGTGTTGCAGGTCTGCTTGCTCCTCATCTGAAAGCACAGTGCTGCCAGCAGCTCAGTGCAGAACCGGCTGGTGACCCCAGCACGGACCCCCCTATGCTTCCAGCCTATGGGCAGTGATGCAACTGCCTTCTGGCTGAGAATTAGATGGAGCAATGGCTGCAGCACCCCGAAGAAGGGCACCTCAAAGCCTCCTCCACACCAGGGTGAGCAGAACAAACTGCCTGCAGCAGGCTCTCTAAGGTGGGGACCTGGGACAGGGCAGCTCTGGTGGGTCCTGGCTGATGCAGAAATGTTCTTTTGTGGGTGCAGCAGCAGGACTGTGCTAAGCTGGTTTTGAATGTCTTGGTTGCCCTTCCCTAAGGCAAGGGATTCAGGTCCT
This sequence comes from Coracias cyanogaster, assembly GCA_033124195.1. Taxonomy (NCBI): domain Eukaryota; kingdom Metazoa; phylum Chordata; class Aves; order Coraciiformes; family Coraciidae; genus Coracias; species Coracias cyanogaster. The sequence continues at coordinate 44,415 of JAVSBS010007426.1, forward strand.
GACCGAACTCTCTAAATCTGCTCCCTGCTTAGCAAGGATTTGCTTCCTTGGGGTGAGGCAGGGAGGGGTTAGAAAGTCGGTGCTTTGGAGGCCTGGGGGAGCAGCTGGATGCCAGCTCCTGCAGTGAGGCAGAGTGGGCACAGCCTCCTCTGCTGCAGCCAGGTACAAGGAGAGGAGAAGGAGCTCCACAGTTGGTGACATCCATCAGGATTGCCGTGTTCAGCCCTGGCACCAGAAGGATGGTAGTGGAGAGCTTCTTCCTAGGGCTGGGGCAGGTTGGGTTGGGCCAGGCTGTGCCAAACTGAGCTGAGCTGGTCATGCCTGGTCAAGCTGTGCTGAGCCATGTTGGCCATGCTGGGCTAAGCCACACCAGCCCAAGCAGTATCAGTCCATGCTGGGCCATGCTGTGCCAGATAAAGACATGTTGCACCACACTGGGTTGCGTGGTGCCATGAGAAGCCCCACTGTGGCCATGCCTGTCGGCAACAGCTCCAGCCAGCATAGCTGCACCATGAGTCACAGAGGGCATGCATGGGCAGCCTCGCTGCAGGAAGCCCCAGGGCAGTGGGACCTCTTCAGGGTGGGCCCTGCTGGCACCCAGCAGCAAGGGGCAGCTGGTGGGGCAGGTGCCGGCCATGACTGCCAGGACTTGCAGGGATACCAGGACAGCTGGCAGTGGGGCTGCTGGTTGTGACTGCCTTGGCTTGCAGGAGTGGTGGTGTGGGCACAGCCTCCCCAGGCACAAGAGAAGGAAGAGGGACTCTGTCCTGGTATGAGTTAGAACAGAACCAACTCTCCGTTCAGTGATTTTGCTCTTCGGCTCAGTCTTTTCTAAGTGACTGCACTTTCTGAAGTTAACAGCTGATTTTTTCAGACAGTGCCTGCTTTAAGAAGTGGTAACACTTGATGTTTATGGTTACTACCATAGACTGGTATGTAGAAAGGCTCTTGCTTATACTTGCTCCTATAGAAACCAAGGTTGCTGCTAAATCTTGTGTGCCATGCTGGTGTGCTGTAGGTGAAAGGGTCCTAAGTGAGTAAATAGGTCTCACTTGTGGTGAGGAGCAAACAGGACAGGTGACCAGAACCTGACCAGCAAAGGATTCCATTCCATGTACATCATATTCAGTACAAAGTGGAGGGATCATGAGGGCCAAGCTCTTCCTCTATGGCCAGTGTGTGAGGAGGACTCTATCTGTTCTGCCTTTGATCCCAGTCCATGAGTTCCTGAATCCAGCATCTGAAACCCACTCCCATCTGTCACTGAGTCCAGCCTGGACTCTGAAGGAGTTCAATATTGGTTTTGTATATATTTGTACATATTTAATTATTTTCTCATTAATATTATTACTTTTTCTTTTTATTGTAACTATTTCACTAAAGCTATTTTAGATTTGGGTTTTTTTTTTTCAACCCATAACTCTCCCTCCCTTTATTCACTTTTCTCTTCCCCTTCCGGGAAGGGAGAGGGGTTAATGGAGAGCAGCTGTCCTTCACTTAGCGGACAGCCCCGCCTCAACGCTGGGTGACACCAGTCGGGACCACCGTGCTCAGCCCTGACAGCAGGTCAACAAGCCCTGGAACGAGACGCAATGCAGAGCTTCCCCCGGCTAAGTGGGGATCCAGCAGCGTGGGGCAGTGCCGTGTCACCTCCAAACCCTTTCCCAGGGGAAAGTCGCTTCCCCTTCTCACTCCAGCCCCGGTTTTCCTCTACATCGAGCCTTTGCTCGGCGCAGAGGTGGCAGGAGCGCGGTACCCCTCCACACCCGGGGAGCTGGGAGAAGGTGACAGCCAACTCAGCCCGCACCAGCAGCCCCAGCTCAGCCTCTCCCCGGTATCTTGTGAGCGGTCGCTGCGCCTTTAATTCCCCCCTCCCACCGCCCTTCCTGGCTTATCCTCGCACATCCTGCCCGCCTAAACCCCACCTTCCAAGCTGGGCTGGGCTGGGTTGAAGCGGGCAGGGCGGTGGCGACTGCAGCTTCCGTAAGTCCATCACCCCCCCGATCCCCATCCTCACCCGTATCCCACCCCACAGC
>JAVSBS010007427.1:3488-14599 GCA_033124195.1 Coracias cyanogaster
GAGAATTCTGTGGTGAGGATGTTCAACCTGCTTGGTTTGGTTACCGTGGGATGGCTTTTGCTCCTTGCAACTGAACTGCAATACTTAAGAGAAATTTTAAAAATACATAGCTAATTGTTGAGTGCCTTTATCCTTCACTAAAGGTTGTGAGCTCTCAAATCCTAAAATAAAACAAACGCTCGGGTGCCGAGCAGGATAGAGGACATTGCATGAGGGCAGAGAAACTAGGCCGCTTGGGGAATGTTCTTTCGGGCCTATTTCTGCCTGTCACAGCAAACTAAAGGGCACTAACTCTGGGGGAAGAGCCCCTGACCCTTCGGTCCCCGCCCTGTTATTCTTTCCCTGGCCAACTTCCGAGGCAGCATCTGCAGCTGCTCGCCCGCTGTTGTGACCTCTGAGACTGCGCTGGTCTCCTAGGTCTATAGCAACTCTCTGTGATGGAGAGAACCATCATGTCAGCCATCAGGGCAACACCACCTGGGCTGTGTTAACCTGGGAGCAGCTCTCCGCTGACTCCGCTCCCACCGGGACGTAAAGATGGGAATCTATTTTTGATAGATGAGACAATGTGTGATTGATGAGCGCTACGGTCACACATCAGGGTGAATCCTGGGTCGCTGGCTAAGTGCCAACACCAAAGGGGCCAAAATAATAAAACTGTAGAAGAACTGATTAGAAGAACCTTTACTTTAAGCTTGGCTCGTGTTTTAATTAATGTCGTCTATTAACATTTTGAAGAGAGATGGTTTTGGCAAAGAAAACCAAAGTTGGGGAGGCCAGCGAGGAGTACGTGATGCTTGCAGTACTGCAGCAGAAACCTCCCTAACTGCGTGCAATCTCATTTCTCTTCAATAAAACTACTTTCAACCCATCCTCGTTTGGTTTTTGGTAGTTGTTGTTAAAGAGCAGCTCCAACTTACGCCCTTCTGCCTGCAATGCCATTAAGAAATAAAAAACGAGGCTTTCACGCGAGGTGGTCGCTCACAGCTCTACGAGATGGGATTAAATAATAAGGTGAAACTAATACAGCAGCTCACTTGGACCCAAATCAGCATTCTCCTGAAGATGTAGCTCCTCAGTGCAGCCCACCGCATCATCAGCTGAGGCCCAGTGAAGCACCAGGACCACGCTGGGGTCAGACCAGGCAAAGCCAGTGAACCAGGAGCTGGTTGAGCTCCCGTGCTCCACCATGCCCTGGGCCTGCACAGCCAGCAGTGGTTTTGGACCCCTCGAAGCTCTGAGCTGCTCTCATGGAGAGCAGGTCTGTTGACGTGGGTCTGTGCAGGACCTTCTGCGGATAATAAGTCCACGGAGCTTTAGCCATCCTGCGTCCCTGCAGGAGGATGTTTTCCAAGAGTAGTGACCCCCTGCTGCTGGCTGAATGCCTCATATTGATGTTTGAGGCGTGATCTTGTGACAGTCCTCTTCTAATTACTGTTTTTATGATTCCTAATGACAGGCTTTAGGTTTTTAGGCTGCTTATGGATTTCTGGGGCGTGGAGTGACAGTTGCTCGCTCGGAGCTTACCGACCTCCTCCAATCTGCAGGGTTTGGAGATGACTTCAGCCACCTCCCGCACACAGATGGGTTCCTGGGCTGCTCCGGAGCTCCGCACGCTTCAGCAGCTCTCCAGGGAGCACACTCCCATGGAGCAATCTGCTCATTTGTGGCCTTTGAGTCACAAACAAGCTATTTCCCTCCTCCCGCTCTACCCTTGCAAGCTCAGCTGAGAGGTCCCCGTGTCGATGTCAGAGCGGTGCTCCTCCTTGCCTGCTTTTCTAGCGATTTGTAAGCCGTGACTGGCAGGCGGTTCGGTCGCTGCTGCTGTGCGGCGGATTCCCGTGATCCCCTGCCTATAACCATCTGTCACCAACCCATCTCGAACTCGCTGGTCGTTCGAGGTGACTCAGAGATCAAGGTTTGTACCCCAGTTATGCCCTAAGCCTGCCGGGTGCCCTTCTTGCCCCCAGTGAGGAGCAGTTCCAGTCCGTGCTGTCCGCTCTGCGCCCAGAGGAGCAGGTCAGGAAGCGGGTCTGGCAACGGCAACAGGAAGCACTGGAACTCACAGCGATCCCAAGCTGTTCCTGGAGGAACAGGGAAGAGGTGTGATGGGTTTGCAGTGGCTCGTATGAAAAGGCTGAACAGATCTTTTCCTGGTGAGGGGTTCAGTGGGCTCCAAGGACAGACGTGGTGGGTTTTTTAAGCAAGTCTTTTTTTCCTGAGCCTAAGGCTTTCCTGGACGCTTGGCCTTGCCTTAGGGGAGCATCTATCGCTTGACCTTGACTTGTCATCTGCAAAGTCAACTAAAGAACCCCTCTGGTAGGTGACAGGAAGCACACCGCTGAAGGGACGCACCACGGCCTCCCAGCCAGCACCAAGCTGAGCAGTTTTGTCCTGCCCCAGCGGAGCCCTGCCTTTCGCTGCCGGTAACGCAGCAGTTCTTCATCTTATAAATAAAAGTCTGAATTTCCATTCTAGCAGCCTCAGCTCTACATTGAATCCTTTGATTCATTATTGATGTGAAGGCTGCGGATGGCGCAGTGGCCACCTGATCCCAGGTATCCGTTCGCAGCGTTTGCAGAGCGCAGTGTTGGAACAAGCCCGAGCTAAGCTGGGGGGCTGACAGCATCCTGCAAGGAGCTTCCCAGGACTCGGGGGGCAAGAGCATCTTACAGGGAGCATGGGAACAGGAGATGTGAGTTCTCAGAGTTAGCAGAGCTGAAGGCTGTGGAAACTTGATTTCTCTTGGCCTGAAAAACACAAGATGGGGTGGCTAATGCTGCTTCCTGTCCCTAACCTGCTCAGGAGATAAACCAGGGATTTCAGACTCCAATCGAGCACCTTCCCCCAGTAGTAAATATGCGTGGCATTACTGAGTGATGTCATGGCTGGAGCACATCCCAGCGAGGCCAAGCCTGGATCAGGTTATATCTGTCTTCTCGGAATATTGGCTTACTCCCAGAGGAGCATATTGCCAGTCCAAGGGCAGTGACTGAAGCCACCTCTCCCAAGGTCGTCTCTCACACACAGAGAGGACAGCACTCGCTTCCGCGTACGCAGCACAGCCTGAGCTGCCCATGCTGCAGTCGCAGGACAGCCGTGGCCGTTGCTGGCTGCACGTAGGGCAAAACCTCTTGACTCTCCTTCTTGGCATCTCTTTGTGTTGGCACCGGTGAGGACCCCCAGCCCTCCTTCCTGGCGCTTCATCATCTGGTTGTCTTTGAGGCACAGCGTGAAGGGAGGAACAGGAATCACGTCCTCTCTGGTTACGTGGTGTGTCTGTAAACACCCGCTCCTTGTAGTTCGGGGTGGTTTTGTCACAGAGGGTCGTGTCTTCTGCCTGGGAGCATCGCAGCGAGAGCCCAGCTGCCATACAGCGCTGGGATGCTGCTTGTTCCAGTCAGCAAGCGCACCCAGGTTCGTCTGTGCTGGAGGTCAGACCCCGCTCAGCGTTCGTTGTCCTCCATCATTACATGGGTGCATTTTTTGCCTTCACAGAAGCTGGAGCAATAACGTGGGCATAATGGAAGCCACGTGGCTGTCAGGCCAGCCCGGCTGAAGTCCTGTCTCAGCAAAGTGTGCTGCTTCGCGTCTAGTCAGCCTCTAACTCACTGAAATGATGCAACTCTTTAAAAACAGATCAGGCCTAATTAGCAAAAGAGATGGAAGGTGTGATATGCCATGAGTGAAGGGGAGGTAGGGACGTGCGTGGCGCTGGCACCCCGCAGCGTGGGGGGCCCCACAGCCCCTTGGTTCCTGCCGTGTTTTGCTGTGGTTGCTCTATCCCGTGTTTCCCCACTGGAAATCTCTCACCTCTCTGCTCTGTGCCTGTGCTGGAAGGAGCCTCCCCCATCAGTCAGCATTTCCAGACAAGCCATTTCCTCCCCTAAACACAGCTGGAGTGTACAGAACCCCCCGCCACAGACCCCACAGGGTGGGTGAGATGCGACACTCGTCCCTGTGGCAGCCACCTGGTCACGCCGGGTAGTCACTCGGGGCCAGCACAGCTTTGCAGCACCCATCTCACCTCTGGCTTTCCGCTTGCCCATGTCAGACCCGGGCTCTTGCAGCCTCCACTCTTGGCCAGGACAAGGAGCATCACGCCAGGAGAAGGGCCCACGTGGCCAGCGTGGAGCGGAGCCAGGTGGAGGTGCAGGACGCAGCACCCCCCAGGCAGCTCGGCCTGTTTGGCCATGCCGGGTGAGATCTGTGGGGTGGAGGAGCTGCCAGTGACCCCACAGCCAGCTGCCACATCCCCACTGCGACACTGCAAGCTCTGACCAGCCAATACGGATTAATTACAACCAGTTTAATTTTGCGTCTGTAAATTAAGCTGTTTGACGATTAAGCCAGAGATACAAAGAGACTTCCAGGAGTGAGGAGGACATTAACATGCTAATAGACCTTGCTGGTAGAAGGTTTACTTAGACACATCCCAGGGGGCAGATGACAATTAAAATCCTAAGAGACTCTTCTAGAAACAGGATGCTAATTCAGACCTGCTGGAAAGGGAGATAATTATTTATTATTATCTTATGTAGCCCTACAACCTCCCACTCAAGAATGCCTGAGATACTTTAGGACGGGTGAGCTGGGAGAACTAACAACAGTGATGATACCTAAGTCTTGTCCTGGAGCCACCAGAGGGGAGAGACATGGACGGGAGGGAAGGAGAAAGCTGCAGGAGGGTTCCATCCTGGTCAGTGAGACAGGAGAAGAGAAAGAAACAAATGTGACTTCTTGAAGGCACATCGAAGGAAGTGAGCAGGAGATATCTGGCCTGGCAAACAGAATATTGACTTCAGCAGAGCAAGAAGGGTGTAACTGTGGCAGAAGGGGTTGATGTTTGCTCCAAGATGCTTTCCTTCCCCCAAAAAACACCCAGCAGAGGACATCAAGCCCATCCACTCTGCTGTGCACTACTAGTGCAAAATAGGAACAGATTACACAAGATTTTGGATCAGGAACTTAAAACGCAGTATCTGTACATAGGGAAACCAACCCCACTCATAACCTTGACACGCTCTGGTGTAATGCTGGAGGGGGAGGGTTCTGCTGCCGTTCCAACCACACACATGCACCGACAGAACAATTTCAAACACAGACTGTCGGTCGTGTCGTAGCTTGGCTACTGTGAGCTGTCAAACACATTGTAATGGCCTTTCCACAGAAGACAGATCACAGGAGCCTTCTGAGCTGCCTGACAGAGAGCAAACATATAAATGTATATGTATTTGCTCACTCATTTGACTTCGGCACGTAGCTGTTAATCCATCGTGCTCGGCTGCAGATTCTAAATGCTCTTTCCTACGAGAGCTAATTCATACCTGGAGCTATCAGAAAGGGAGTCTTCCTCAGCAACAGCTGCACAGGGAGGGAGCTGGCCTCGTTCCGCTGTTGAATCTCAGGTTGTTTCTCTCTTCTTTTCCCACATTAAGTGCGATACAAATCCCAGAGCAGGGTCAGTTGTGCAGTCACACACCGGCCTTTGCACTGCCTGCTTCCCTAGTGCCAGCTCTCCCTGCTGGCCGTGTCTCCACGGTGATGGCCGGTGGCCTTAACCTCCCGCCTGTTCCTGCAGGAACCTTTCTGCTTCTCCCGGGTGTTTATTCCCTCCCTGCCTAAACCTGGCCCAGGCTGGGCTGAAGGTCCTGCCTGTCCTGCGGGGCCTGGACAAGGCCTGTTTGCGGGGGCCTGGCTGGGCTGTGGGAACCGTCTGCTCCAGGGGACTTGGCCAGGCAGACCTTGGCCTGCGGCTCGTCTGCAGAAGGCAGCCTGGCTTGGCTGGGGGGTGGCCGGGCCGGGAGGGACCGTGGAGGACCCGTCCAAGGACAGGCCGCAGGATCCTGGCCGGGCCGGGCTGGGCCCTGGCCAAGGCGGAGCCGAGGGACGTGCCTGGGCCGAGGCCGGGAGATCTCGGCTGGGCGGGCCCAGGGCCGGGCCCAGGTCAGGCTGCGAGGCCCCGGGATGGGCTGGAGCTGGAGCCGGGGCCCAGCGAAGGGCCGCCGAGCGCCGGGGATTCCCCGTTGCCGCGGTAACGGCGCGGGCGGGCCCAGCAGCCCCCGCGCGGCTGCGCCCGTTGGCCCCGCCCTCCCGCCGCCGTTGCGCCCGCCATCTTGAGGCATGGCAGTGCCGCCGCTCCCGGCCCCTTTCCAAGATGGCCGCTCGCTCGTCACCGAGCACTTCCGTCCCCGCTGAGGCCTCCGGCTCCCGGCGCGGCGGCGAGCCCGGCGGCCCCTCGGCGCGGCCCTGCCCTCGGCGGGCCTTCGGCGCTCGCTAGCTGCCGCCGCCGCCCCTCCTCGGAGGTCTCCAGGCGAAGCGGGTCATGGCGCTGCTGCTGCTGCTCCGGGGCCGCTGCGGCTGCTGGCGGCGGCCTGTCCCGCTGCCCGCCCCGGCCTGGGCCTGGTCTCGCCCGCGGCCCGGCGGCGGGCCCCTCGGCGCTGGACGCGGCCTGCAGGTAACGGGGTGGCGGCAGCGGGGCCCGCGGAGCGGGGTGGGCCGGCCTCGGGGCGGAGCCTCGCCTCCCCCGCAGCGCCGAGCACCGGGACGTGCTGCCGGTGCCACCGGGTGGGGAGGCCCCGCGGCCTGCGGGCCTTGGCACGCCGTGCTGGGGCACCCCGGGGCCTCACGGAGCCCCTCGCCTCGCCTCCTCAGCGCCGTCCCCGGGCGCTGACTGACGCTGCTGCCTCCCGCGGCAATCGGCGAACCCCCGGAGAGGGCCCGGCCCAGCGGGGTGCTCTGTCTGAGGGGCCGGGAGCACCGGAGGAGAAGGCGAAGGTGGGGGGGGAACTGGGTCAGCCCTCACGACTTTGTGTTAAATCTACATTTGCGTTAAGTGGACATTTGCTTCAGGACAGGGCTTTCCTTGGAAGGTTCCTCAGGTTAGACCATCCCCAAGGTCCCTCATGTCAGTGCTGTGTAACAGTAGCTTGAGGCAGTACCCTACAGACAGAGCACTTGGGCTGTCGTAAGCAAGAAAACGTTGATTAAAGGGCTTTTTCTAGCTTTATTCATGCCGACTCTTTCCATCTCTTGTCATATAAGCACCCATCACATTGGTGTGCACCACACGTCTTTTCCCTGTCTTGCAGTGCCACTGGTATTGCAGCGCTGTCCAACACAGCCTGCAATGCACAAGTCAAGGCTCTTGTTTAAATGACGCCTCCAACACGATTTAAGACTGTTTTGTGGTTTTCTTCACTGCAGTGAAGAAGCACTAGTGGTCCAAGTAGGTGATAGAAGAAGAACTAATTGTGGGACTGCTTTGTGAATCACGCTGGGTTTTTCTGTGATCAATTTAAACCAGTAAAAGCTGTTCTGTTCTAGAAATTATTGATCTCAAGAGGTTACCATCTTGGGCCAGCATAAGCAAACCCAGAAATAAAAGGATTTCAGCCTAGTCAGTGTCCCTGTTAGGGTTACTGCACAGAAATCGTGCCTGTGCTGTAGCGAGGGGCTATGAGACACGGATCATACATCGGAGAAGAGGCAGGACTTGTGTTCAGTGAGGGTATTAGTAAATGTTACTTCAGCTGTCCTGGCATTGCCTTTAAATGTGAATATCAAGGGGGGGATTGCTGCTGAATTCCCCAGGGGACATCACTGTACTGTCCTGTGCAGAATGGTTACAAGGAGCAGCCCTTAAGATTTCCTCTTGTGGGAGGTTATCTTCACAGTTTAAGAGCTGACTTCCAACATGTCTTTCGAATGAAAACCAGAGATGTAGAGAGGAAAAAGATAAAACTTTCAAGTGTTTTGAGTATATGTTTCTATTTATAGATGTGCTTTCTTTAAACTGGGTTATAAACAACATCTTCACAGTCACATGGCAAGTCCACAGCACAACCAGGAATAATATTCAGGTCTCCAACTTCCCCACATGTTGAGCAGTGTTAGTCTCACGGCACACAGAAAGGTTAAGAGCTCACTGTACTTCTCCAACAGTTGTCTATTTTTTTTTTTCTTTATCCTCTTCCTCAGAGCCTTCTGTCACAAACACTTTCCCCAACACATCAAGGTCTCGGTGGAATCTTGCTGAAACAACACATAATTCGAGATCCAGCCAGGCTTTGGAATCTCCTAGGTGAGTCCTGAAGAGCAACTGTAGAGGCGGAGGAGGGGGAAAGGGCCGATTTAGTAAGAGTATTGACTTTCCCTTACCTTCGCTACCTGCGCTCCTGTAACAAAGCTGTTCTGTGCCTGGCCTTGGGAGCAGTGTGCGTTCTGCAGGGGTTCTAGGTTTTTGTTTGGAGACAGGGATGAACAATGGTTCCCTTCCACGAGGAGCTCAGTGTGATTAAGTGCTTGAGTCATTAGCCCTAAAAGCTAATTTAAAACCTGCAGACTTTAGAGAATCTTTCTCTGCCTCATTAGCAAAGCCTAAGATGAAAGTGTCGTTCACCTTTGTCAGAAATCCCATTGTATGACCTTGCTGAAAGCCTGGCACTGGAACAAGGGAAAAGCGTGGGTTAGAAAATGAGATGGGAATTCTTAGAGCAAAATCACCGAAAGGCACAAAAAAGTCAATTGTTGTTCTTGCTGCCCTTGTCAAATTGGGAAGATGGGTTTGCTGATGCCTTGGAGATTTGAACAAAACTGGTCATGGCTGTTCAGGCTGCTGTGAGCTTGGGCTGTTTTACCTTCAAAAGGGGTTTTTATGTTAAAATAATGTATGCGTAGTCTTTCAAACATCAGTGAGTCCTCTAGCAGAACGAGCAGGGACGAGCAGCCTGGTTCCAGGGCTTGCTCATCTTTCTGGACCTTTCGTGAAAGACCGTGGGAACTGGAAGCTGCTGTCATCAAGCTGGTTGTCTTGCTTCTGAACTTTCTGCATTTTCCTGGCAAAAAATAGTCTTCACTTATTATTTTGTCGCAGCAGCTTTGTGTCTTGCTGTCTGCAGCATTACTTTCTTGGCTTTTATTAGAGCATCCTGACAGTGCTTACTGAGAAACCTGCCTCTAACTCCGGCACACACATTTCGTTTCATCAGCATTTACAGTTCCTAGTGTGAGGCTGTTCTAAACCACCCATACCTGTGTTAATGGTGGGTTTACGCTTTGGGAAATGGGGATGTGTTTCAGCGCTGAAGAAGTTTCTGCACCTTATGTTCTTTGCCGCATTCAAATGATCTCTGAGCAAAGCCGTATTTTGATTGGATTGTCAAAAAATAAATATATACGGTGATGGAAGGAGTGCGTCCCTCCCGTTGCTCCCTTTGGCGAGGCTGTCCCGTTTCTTCAGCACACGGACAGAGCTGTGTGCTTGGGTGGGTGTGGAGCTCGGCTTTCTCTGCTTTTGGAACTCGTGGATATTTCTGCACCCCCAGTCCCTTTCTCTCCTTGTCTCCTGAGGTCTTCTGGTAGTAACTCCTTCACTCTGCTTGCCTGCAGGTAGCACTCACTATTTTACTACTTCAAGCTCTCAAAGGAGTAACCAGAAGAATGGAGGATTCAAAAAGAAATCCCCACAGGAGGACGAGGGTATGTATGTGTCAAAAAAGATATTTAATGAAACAAACCGTGTGTGAAGAGTAAGGGTAGACAGCGTGGAAGACCCTTAATGCTTCTCTGTCTAGGCACTGTGTAAACCTCTGCCTGTAGCTCACCACCTCTGCAAGCCTGAGGACAAGTCTGAAGGGGTATTTCAGCTGAGATGATGGAATACTAAGATTTAAGACAGCTCATGAAACTGTTTCTCTTTCTGTGCCACTTTACATACTATGCAAATGACTTCATTGATTTGCCCTAGTTCTGGTGCTTTCTGAAGGGGAGCAGAATATTCACTGAGTTCTGCTGTGCAGCTTTGGTTGTAGAGCATTTTTGACTTTATGAAGGTGTGTTAACTAAAAGCAGTTCTTTAAGCTGGATTCGGCTTTTTTCCCGTGTATTTCATTTACCTTCCCCGTGGATGTCTCTACTTCTGGTGATTTACAGACCTCAAAGTTAAAAACAGCTTCTGGAAGAGTTCTTAGCTGGGTTGCTAATGGCACTTGCTCAGAATTTCTCTAGCTTTTTTTTAAACCAGTCTTCCTAGATACTGCTTTTTGCATGTCTTGTACTGCCTAAGCCTCAGCCATCCCGCTGTACAGGACTTTTTGAGGATGAGTTTGTCTCACTAGGGGTGTTGTGGAGCCTAGGGATCTACACAGTGTGCCATTGCGTGAAGAAGAGAGGAGTGCCCTTGCTGCACCTTAAGCAGAAGGGCATGAGGAATTTCATGACACTGATGGGGAGTGGGCGTGCAGGGAAATAACTTCAGTGTAATGGACAAAAACCTCATGTAACTTCTGACAGGCGGTGTTCTGATCCTTGCAGGCGGCGCAGTTACCTTCTACCAGGTTTTCACCAAGCCTTTTTTCAAATACGAGCAGATTTCTGGGTGTCTCTTCAAGCCCTGGTATTGTTGTCAGCCTTCTGCTCTTTGTAGGTTGGCAATATTTGCATTCCATTTGAACCGCGTCACTTGACTCTTCCACTTCTGTCATTCTTCGCTCACTTGTGAGGACTTGCCTCCCAAGGACTGGAGTGTACACAGAAGTTTCCTGGGCTCTGGATGAGGCATGTTTCCAGGCTCTGGGGTAGATTTTTAGCTGGGAAGTCCCACAGGTGACAGCGTGTCCCGTATCTGCTGGCCTGGTGGGACAGTTTAAGAAAAGTGTCAGAAGTAGCCTGGGTGAAGGTCTCATTCTCCTGTCTCATCACTAACACTTGCAGAAATGTATCAGACCCTGGTATTGTCTTCATTTTAGAATGTTAGTCGATGCTTGCAGGGGCAGGTGATGTCTTGGGTGAGTTTGTGGGTGTCTGCTGTGCTGCTTGTTTCCTGGAACTTGAGCGAGGAATAAACATGTAGATGGAGGGCTCCAGACCTTTGTGCGGCGAGCTGGAAGGCGCTTAGCATCATGCTTAAGTGACACAGGTTCTAACACAAGGTAATAGTTTTACAGCTCCCTGAAAGGAGATTGGAGCCAGGTGGGGTTGGGCTCTTCTCCCAAGGAACAAGCAACAGGACAAGAGGAAACGGCCTCAAGTTGCACCAGGGGAGGTTTCAGTTGGAGCTGAGGAAGAATTTCTTTGTGTCAAGGGCTGTGCAGGGCTGTGCCAGGCTGGGC
>JAVSBS010007430.1:0-13602 GCA_033124195.1 Coracias cyanogaster
CCCAAGGCCTCCTGCCCCTTTAAGGGAGACCTCAAATAACCTTTTTTAAAAGGAATTTGCCATTTTGAGGCGCTTTGTGGGACTGGCCCTGGGCCATAAATGAACTGGGAGGGGCCCCCCCGGGCCCCCAGCCCCAAATTCTGCCGGGGCAGCGGGTGCTGGGAAGGGGCTGGGGGAGCCGTGAGGGGCCGGATCCGTCCCAGCCCATTCCCAGGACCAGTTGGGAACCAAATGGGGATGGACACAGGGATGGACACACCTTCACCTGGGGTGACCCGGTGACACCAGCCCCAGGTGTCCCCATCCCTGGGTGTCCCCAGGTCTGGGTGTCTCCAAGCACCAGGTGTCCCCAGTTCTGGGTGTCCCCCGTTCTGGGTGTCTCCAGTCTTGGGTGTCCCCAGTTCTGGGTGTCCCCAGTTCTGGGTACCTCCAGTCTTGGGTGTCCCCAGTCCCAGGTGTCCCCAGTCCTGGGTGTCCCCAGCTCTGGGTACCTCCAGTCTTGGGTGTCCCCAGTTCTGGGTACCTCCAGTCTTGGGTACCTCCAGTCTTGGGTGTCCCCAGTCCTGGGTGTCCCCAATTCTGGGTGTCCCCAGCTCTGAGTGTCTCCAGTCTTGGGTGTCTCCATCCCTGGGTGTCCCCAATTCTTGGTGTCCCCAGTTCTGGGTGTCCCCATCCCACACCCAGGTCTCCGACACCCGCTCCCACCAGCACTCCTGCAGCATCGTCCGCTCACATGACTTTTTTTTTAGGCCATTTTCGGTATTTTTTCGGCAATTTTGCTACACCGAGCCGCTGCCGCCAGCTCCTCTCCCTGGCAAATCCGGCCTCGCTCCGGGGCCGTCGGGCAGGACCCGCAACCCCAAAATCCAACCGGGGCTCCCTGGAAGGAGCCGGCTCCGCTCCGGAGCATCCGAAGGCAGCGGGAGGTGGGGGGAGGCTGGCCCCGCTCCGGGCCCCCCCCAGGCACCGCGTACCGCCCGCCCTCACCCAGCCCTTCCTTTCTTACCCCCCCCCAACAAATTCATTTTTTTTAATTTTTGCTGTCTTTTTTTTTTTTCTTTCTTTCTTAAATAGATCTCTCTCTGAAATAGGTTTTGTTTTTCTTTTTTTAACGTGTGTTTGGACACAAAATAAAGCTTTGGATTTACATGGAAGCTCTTTTCCATGTGACAGAGCCACTTTCCATCCCCGCCCCGTGCTTCCTAGCGTCTGCCTTTCCAGGAAAAGGTCCTTGGCTGCTGAGGGATCCTCGGGGGAGCCCTGCTGACCATGGGAAGATTGGAAACGTAATATATATATATATAATTTTTTTTTTTTTCTGTCGGTTTTTTTTTCTTAAAAAAAGGGAGAGAAACATCTTTAAAGAGAAAAATCGGAGGAAAAGTACTAACTAGATTTTGTGACACTTGGTTTGTTTTGTTTTGTTGTTTGTTTTTTTTTTTTTTGGTTTAGGAGAGTCCTTGCGTGTTACCCTCGGCCGACCCTCCTGCTACATTCAATCCTGGCGCTTCATTATTTGAATTCTCCTCAAAGTGCTGCTGCTCGGGGCCGTCCCTCTGCGGGGTGTCCTCTGACTCGTGACTCTCCCCACCGGCTTGAAAACTTCCATCTTCGGGGTTCCCCGTCGGGGTGGGAGGCTGAGCCCCGGCATCCCTCACCCGGGGCTTGCGGCCCCTCCGCGAGGGAATCCCGTTGCATCCATCTTTTTTAAGGTGCCTGTGCAAGTGGTCGGAGCGGACGAAAGTCTTGAAGCAGCTGTCGCACTGGTAGGGCCGCAGGCCGGTGTGGACGCGCATGTGGTTCTTCAAGTCGTAGTTGTGGGCGAAGGCGGCGCCGCATTGCTGGCACAGGTACGGCTTCTCCCCGGTGTGCTTCCGCATGTGCACCTTCAGCTTGTCCTGCCTGCGGGGAGAGGGGACAGGGACAGCGGGGCAGGTCAGACGGGGACGAGGGGGGTCTGCCCCCGGCCTTGTGCCCGGGATGGGGCTGAGTATCGGTACGGGGCTGGGCATCATCCAGGATGGGGCTGAGTGTCACCTAGGATGGGGCTGAGCATCATCACGGGGCTGGGCATCATCCAGGATGGGGCTGAGTATTGGTACGGGGCTGGGCATCACCTGGGAGGGGGCTGAGTGTCACCTAGGATGGGGCTGAGCATCATCATGGGGCTGGGCATCATCCAGGATGGGGCTGAGTATCAGTACGGGGCTGAGCATCAACCACTACAGGGCCAAGCACTGGCACAGGGCTGAGCGTCACCCAGGATGGGGCTGAGCATCATCACGGGGCTGGGCATCATCCAGGATGGGGCTGAGCATCATCACGGGGCTGAGCATCATCACGGGGCTGGGCATCATCCAGGATGGGGCTGAGTATCTGTACAGGGCTGGGCATCACCTGGGAGGGGGCTGAGCATCAACCACTACAGGGCCAAGCATTGGCACAGGGATGAGCATCACCTGGGACAGGGCTGAGCGTCACCCAGGATGGGGCTGAGCATCATCATGGGGCTGGGCATCACCAAAGACGGGGCTGAGCATCATCACGGGGCTGGGCATCACTCAGGATGGGGCTGAGCATCATCATGGGGCTGGGCATCACCCAGGATGGGGCTGAGCATCACCTGGTGTGGGGCTGGGCATCGGCATGGGGCTGGGCATCGCCTGGTGTGGGGCTGAGTATGGGAACCGGGCCAAACACTGCCCAGTACAAGGTCCAGCATCAGTACGGGGCTGAGCATCGCCCAGTACGGGGCTGAGCATCGCCCAGTACGGGGCTGAGCATCACCCGGTACAGGGTCGAGCATCACCCAGTATGGGGCTGAGCACTAGCGCAGGGCTGAGCACCACCCAGCGTGGGGTCAAACACCGCTACAGGGCCGGGCATCGCCTGCAATGGGCTGAGCATCACCCGCTATGGGGTCAAGCTTTGGGCACGGGGCCGAGCATCGCGCGGTACGGGGCCGGTGGCTCCTGGGAGGCCGCGCGCAGCCGCTGTTTGCCAGAGCCAGGGGAGGCAGTTGCAGCAGCCGGGCCAGGGGCCAACGCGGCCACGTGAGCCGCAGCCGCTCGCCTCTTCCTGGAGCAAGAAACACCAGGCCCGAAGCGCATGAGGAGCTGGGCAGGGGGGCGAGGGACCCAGCTCCGTCCCTCTTGGTTCTCCCTGCATGGGAAAGGCCAAGGTCAAGCCCAGCCGAGGCCCCACGGCAGCACAGCCATCGCCGCCTTCACCCATGGGGGAAATTCTGGCGGCACAAGGCCCCGGGAAGCCCTAAACGTCAAGGGAAGGCTCGGAACGCCAAGGACGCGTCCACTTCTGCTTCCAACGCAGCTCCCAAAGGGGCTGCGCCAGGGGAGCCTTGCGAGAACAAGGTGGCACCCAGCAGCGCAGCCCAACGCCTCTTGAAAATAAATTTTTAGAATGGATAACGTTCTATCAATATTTAGAATCCGGATAGAACCACCCCGCCTCGCTTCCAGGCCTTTATTAGAGTGCGGTCGCCTCTCCTCCCCCGCCGAACGCAGAGGAACCAGGAAGCACAAGCCAGCAAAAATCGGCGTTAACCGCCGGGCTCCGGTCCCCACCCGGCGAGGGGGTGGCAGGACCCGCCCCGCGCCAAACAGCCCCGGCTCGTCCTCCCGCCGGCACCCCGAAAGCTGCCGGGACTGCTGCTCTGCAGGCAGGCTCCCCCTGCCCCACGCACGCTGTTTGTAAGGGCACGGGGGGACTTGTTGTGGAGCAATGCGCGGTCACCCGCTGGGGAAGGAGAGCAGGGGGAAGGAATGCCAAAGAATCATCAAATCCGGGGAAAATAAGGATGCGGGAGCGGTTGGTGAGGTCTGCGCCCAGTTTGACGTTGGAAGCTGCTGAGATAAGGCTTCAAGAAGCCTCCTGGAAGGTTTTCCATGAGCGGAGGGAGTGAAGCTCAGCAAGCGCGGTGGGTGAGACAGGCCATGGGGCACAGCAAGGCCGAGCGCGGCTCCTGGTTCCCATCCCAGCTGCGGGAAGAGGCAAAGCGGGGGGATTTTGGCTGGAAAACAGCAAAGGTGTGCTGTCAAAGGGGCTCGTTTGTAGGGGCTGGGAGATGAGCTTCCACCCTGTTCTCTGCAGCATGCATGGGGAGCAGGTCCCCATCCAAACCCCACAGGAGGAGATGGAAAAGCAACGAGGAGACACTACCCCACCCCCCAAGAAAGCCCCACGTCTCCCCTCATCTCTCCCCGACGCCACCACCCCGGGTGCCAACGGGTGCCAGGGCCCCCGCGGCGTTTCCGTATCCTCCACACGAGGACCTTGGACCCGCTCAGGTGCGGCGGCCGGATTCTGCGCAGGGGTGTGGGCGCAGCACCCAGGGCCCCCCCCGGCAAACAGGGGGGCAGGGAGGTGCCGCGTGGCAGGGCCCAGCCGTGCAGAGCCGGGCGCTGGGGGAGCGGCGGAGGTTGGCATCCTGCCCCCGCCATTATCTGCATTCCTCAGCTATCCAAAGTGGGGCTGGGTGCGGCCACCACCGTGGGGAGGGGGCCACCAGTGCCATGGGGCAGGACACGGCCTCCTGCCCACGTCCCAGCTCCATGGGCTTGATGCCAGAGCCACCTGCCACGTCCATGGGCTGCCTGTGCTGGGGACCAGCCCCATGGACCCCCGGCTTTCCCCCCAGGGAAGAGGCTCCTGGGAAGCGAAGCCATCGGCACACTCAAGGCCGGGCTATTTCAGCAGGCAGGGCAGGCAGCGCAGCCCCTGCCAGGCAGCCCCCCCAGTCCCTCGGCAGGGCCAGAGACCCCCGCCCCAGCTCGGCCACCGCAGCGCCAGGGACCAGGGAGAGGAGGCGGCGCTGCTGGGACGCGTGGACTGGAGTGAACCGGAGGAATCCAAACAATATCCCCTTTCTTTGGCGTTTCGGCGGCAGAGGGAAGGAGCAGAGGAACCCTGATTAGAAACAGCGCCGAGGCGAACGCCCCCGGAGAACCGAACCGAGGCACTGGCAGGGGGTTGTGTGTTGTTCGAGGCGACCATTGCTCAGCCCATCATGGTTCACCAAGAGAGGACATGAGCGATGCGGGATCCAACCTCTTCCCAACTCAGCTACCAGCCATCCCATGGAGCCATTTCTAAACGACTCCGACTCTCACCTCCACCCCGGGCTCCTTGGTCATGATGGAAATACCAAGGGCAGCAGCTCCGCTTCATTAACCACGTTATTTGGCCTCCACGGAAGCCTGGCTCTGGCCAGGTTTGCAGCAGAGCTTGGCAATTCAGGTGCTATCAAGACAGGCCTTTTGAGATATCTCAAGAGCCAGACCCCCAAATTGCTCAGCTCTCTGGAAAGCTCTGGCCTTCGTCTCCAGCTTGACTGTTAAGATGGAAATCAGTCAAGCAGGCAGGATAAAACGCACGAGAGCAGCCCAGCGATGGCCTCTGGGGAAAGCCAAGAGCTGGTTGTGGGTGACAGTCCCCTCTCCAGCGTCCGTGTGCTCCTTACCTGGTGAATCGGACTTGGCAGATGTTGCACTCGTAGGGCTTCTCACCGGTGTGGGTGCGGATGTGGCGCGGCAACTTGCCAGCCCCCTGGATCACCTTCTCGCAGATGGGGCACTTTTGGAATGCTTTTGCCCTGATCTTCTTCTCCACCTTCTGGGACCAGGACGGATAGACATCGCCCTCGCTCGAACTGCCGAAATATTTCAAGTAATAATCCATGACCCCATCGTCATCCTTTCGGTCGTCCTCCCCGAGCTGCTGTCTCCCCACGGAATTGATCATCTGCTGCAGCAGGGCGCTCGCAGCCAAACCATCCACCTCCCTCGCGTCATCCTCCGTCTCTGCTCCAGCAGGACCGAAGCTGGGGGAGTCGCCGGCTTCCTGCTGCTCCAGAGGCCCCCCCGGGGTCCCCTCCTCTTCTCCCGGTGTGGCCAGGCCACGGCTGCTATAATGTCCGTTCTGAGAAGGTGAAAACATGGAGCCAGGAGCCGCCTCCTCCTCCTCTCTGTCCAGCCACATGGCTGGGTTGCTGTCAGGATCACAGTCATTCGCCTTTGGTCTTTCGTTTAGAGGGGTTTGCGAGTAGAATTCTAGGCCATTGCAGTCCGGCTCCTCCTCCTCCTCTTGGCCTCGGAAGTTCAGTCTCTGAAGGTCTCTCAACTCTGGGTTGGTCCACGGAAAGCTGCCTTGGTGGCCATTGACGGGGTTGCTCTGGAAGAACTCCAGGTACTCTTTTGCTCTGAGATGGTTCCTTTGATCAATTTGATCTACTGTATCCATCTGGTCATTTTTGGCCAGAATCTTCCTGTCCAGGAGATCCATGCAAACATCCCTTACCGCCGGGATCTCCAGCAGTGTGGCGGCGTTGAGGATGTCATTGACGTTTGAAGTGCTGACAGTAAGGGTCGCGGTGTAAGCGAACTCCAGCAGAGCCGACAAGGCATCCGCACTCACAAAGTCTATCTCATACAGGTTTTGCTGGTCCACCACTAACCCTGAGGTGAAGAGCTTCTTGAAGTACTGGCTGCAGGCCGCCAGGACGGAGCGGTGGGTGGGGAACTCCTGGCCTTCCACAAAGATGACCACGTCGCACAACAGCCCGTTGTTTCTCTGCTCATTCAGACTGCTGAGGATGTCGCTGCTGTGATCGGGGAACGGGATCCCTATGGGGCCGTCCACGCCACCCGCCATCTTCGATGCAAAAGGCTACGAGAGAAGAAGGAAAAGCTCAATAAGTCACAGGGGCCTCGGCTGCTCGGAGGCATCATGTCGCATGGGCAACCTCCCGGCACGGAGCAAGTACCTGTCCGCTGACGCCAGCGTGTTCTGCAGCGAGCACAAGCTATGGGCTCGCACGGCCTCCACGCCACCATGGAGGCCACCATCCTGCCCAGCATCTAAGATACGCCTCCATCAGCAGGCGAGGACAGACCCGTGCTTACCTTCACGCTGGGAAGGAGGAGGAAGAGGAACAACACCACAGCCCAGGTGCTCTCAAGCTAGAGGCTGGAAGAACAGCTGAATTAGCACGGATCTGGGCCAGCGCTAGCAAGCCTTGGCAAGGACCAGGGTTAATACAGCCAGACGGCATCTGGACGAGCTCGCAGGTATGCCCAGCGTTGGCCTAGAGCAGCTTGAGCCCCACCGGTGGACCCCAGTCCACCTCTGGGGGCGCTTCCCAATCCTACTTCTACTGGAAAGGTCCCCGCTCATTCAGCCCAGCCAAACTCCTGACAGAATGACGTCATTGCTGGGAAAACCATTCCCGTGGCTCATCCCTGGGCTCCCAGGGCCTGCGGACAGGCAGGGTGCTGGCAGCAAGCATCCTTTGGGAAGGGCACAGCAGCGAGCTCAGTGCTTGAGGGCACTGGGTGTGCAGGAACAGGGGAGCACCGGCCCCCCGCCTGCTCTCAGGGGTGGTTTACAGAGAGCTGAGCTTAAACCCTTAAACCCGAGGCACCCGCTGCACCTTCCCCAGGAGCAGGAGCTTCTGTGGCAGCCAGAGAGTGAAGGAGGTGGGTCTCATGAAGCTGCAGACCTGACACCAGCACCCCCCCCCAGCTCAGAAGGGCTCCAGCAGAAGATCTCTCCAATGCTGAGGGTTTGTTTGGGAAAAGATAAATCAATCAGGTGCTCCCGATGCGCCAGCACGGCAGAAACGCAGCCACTTGTCTTAAAACACATCCTCTCTTCAAAGGCTGAAAAAGCCAGAGCGCACCGAGCAGCTCCCTTTGGAGGGATCCCCGGCACCGGGGCCAAACCTGCCCAGCTTCCCCACGCTGCCTGCCTTCAACAAGCCCTTAATTCTCACAGATCCAGCCTGAAGATCCCCAAAATTTGGAATAATGTTTAATGTTTCCCTCCCCCCTGTCTCAAGCAGCCAACCCCTCTACTCCCTGCCTCTAAACCAATATATCCCACCCCCAGTCCAAGCACTGCGATCATTAGGAGCTAAAACATCCGCGCGCAAATAATTTGGTTCAAGGAACACCTTGGCACAAGCATCAAAACACCCAGTTTACAGACGGGGAAACTGAGGCACGGTGGGAAGCGGCCAGTCCCACGCGATGGAGTGGGGGGGACACAGATGAGTCAGGAGCTGAACCAGAAGAGAAGTAATTATGGAGGAAGCGACTCGCGTCGTGGCCTGGGGAGCCAGCAGCAAGGTTGCAACACTGCGCTGGCTTCCCAACACCCGCGCCCAGCCCCGCTCCGGCCTCGCCAGCAGATTTCCCTCGAGTTCTTCCCGTTTTCTTCTTCTTAAAAAGCTCCATTAAGTCAAGGAATAAAAAGGCATTTCTGCACCTTTTTGTTTTGCACAGAAAAGGCGGGAGAAGGTGGGTCCGAGGCTGTGAAGCGCCAATCTGAAGCAAGCCCCTTGATATTAAACAACGTTTATACGTAAACCAGCCTTAAGCTCAACACGTGAACGTGATGGGGGCGTCGGGGTCAGAGCTGGGCGCCGTCGTCGTCACGGTCGTAGATTCCCTGATTCCGCCCGCGGCGCGACTCGTAGGCGATGAGCCACCCGATCGAGATCGCCGCCGCCAGGACGAGCCCGACCCACACGTTCTGCCACACGAGTCCGAACAGGATGCCGCCGGCGAACAGCAGGAAGGCGAACAGCCGCAGCGCCGTCCAGGCCTGGCGGATGCGCCGCAGGCCGAGGGCGAACCAGGCCTGGCTCAGCCCCAGCGCCACGGTGCTGGATCTGAGCGCTCAATGGCGCATCCGTCCCGGCACCCGCCTGAACGTGGGCGTCTACAACCTGACCGACAAGAAGTACTGGCGCTGGTCCGATGTGCGCAGCCTGACCAACACCACGCAGATTGCCGACGCCTATAGCCAGGCCGGCCGCTATGTGCGTGTGTCCCTGGTTCAGGACTTCTGATTTTGTAGCTGAAAGCGCTTGTTTGGTAAGCGCTTGAGATCTGTTTGACTCAAAAACTGCGGGAGTGTGCCATGTCTGTTTATGAGAACACCGCCAATGCCCAGAGTGCCTCTGGCAGCCGCGATGAGGAATATCTGCTGACCGAGGGCGAAGCCCAGCTCGGCGCCGGCGCCGCCTACGCCCCGCCCTCGGGCCGCGGCTACTGCGCGCTCCCGCCTCTCCGCCCGCCCCGGCCGCGGGGCCCGCCCGCTGGCGGGCTTTGTTGTGGAGGCAGCGGCGCAGGGCCGCCCGCACGCCGGCCGGCAGCAGGGGAGGAGCGCGCAGGTAACGGGCTTGGCGGCGCGCTTCCCTCGGCGGCTGCCCTGCTGCGCTCGGGTTCGAGCTTGCCCCGTCTCCCGCGGCGGGGCTAGTAGCGGGCGTCCCGCCAAGGCGGCATTAGGAGGGGCTGCTCTGCCCTCAGCGCCTCCCCGCGGGCAAGCGGCCCTGCCCGGCCTCCTCGCCTCCCCCCGCCGCGCTGCTGCCCGGCCTGCTCTGCCGCCGCCGGGCCCTCCGTCCCCTCACCGGGTGTGTGGGCCAGGGCAGCGCTGCAGGCGCAGCCCCTCGGCTGGGTGGCAGTTACCTGCCCCGTGGCCGCCGGGCGACCCCGGCTTGCCTGAGCCACCAGTTCTGCAGCTGGAGAGACGGGCAAGCCGGGTTCCCAGGTGGGGATGCGCCATGGGCACTTCAGGAGGCTCCGCTCAGCCGGGAGGGAAGGGGCATCTGGAAGGTGGTTTGTAGAATCCGAGGTGAAACCTGTCCCGAACAAGTTCAGGTCAGTGCTGGATCTTTCATACCAGGTGAGGACAAACTGTGGAGGGTACTAAGAGGAGCAGCGATACCTTTCAGAAAAGAAAAAAACAAAACCAAAACCACATCAAAAATCTTGGCAAAATAAAGTTTGCAATCTGTGCTTTTTTTCTGTTTCTTTTTCTTTCTTTCTTTCTTTTTTTTTAATGTTTATGACTTTAAAATAAGTTCCTTAGGAAGTCCCAGTGAGTTGTATATCTCAGCTCCTGTAATTAAGATCCATACTAATCTGCTTTCTTGCTGATATTGTGTTGGTCTGTTTCATTTGAGGAAAATGACAATGGTTTCTCAGTTTGAGCGGTTTGGAGGAATAGCTTTCAATAGATGTACACAGAGGCTTGTTTCAGCTGAGACAGCTGACACCCCAGTGTTTGCCTGTGGAGCAACCAGAGCTGGCTCTAGGTACAACTTTTTAGGGGTTTGAGGTGGTTGGAGCTGGGTGCTGGAGGAATTTCCTTCCTGCAAGTTTGGGAATTCAGATTGCCCTGCAGTGGCATAGTGTCTTTTTTAGTATTTCAGTAAGTTCTAACTACAAATTGCAGTGCTGTAGTCATGGAAGAAAAATTGGTTAACCACAGCAATTTGCTTCTGGCTCAGTGGATCTCAGAGCTGCAAATTCCAGAGGCTGTAGGACCTTGTTCTTGTACCTGTCCTTGAGCATGTGTTCTTGGCCAGTTGTGCTCTGGGAACGTACAACTTTGCTTTTGGATTATTTGCTTATTTAGATACATTATGGCACTAACATAAATATCTTGTGATGCTTAACAAGAGATAAAACTAAGTCATAACAGTTCAACTAAACATGCTGTGTTGTGTGATAGTTCTGTTTTTATTTTATTTTGCTTTTAAGTAAGCAAAATATAGTAATTCACTGCAAGGTCCCTCAGCTGTATGAAATGTGTGAAACTGAGCGTATACACTAGTGAGGTACCATCAGCATGACCACTACAAGCTCTTCTGCCCATCACCAGTGCAGGCATCAGCACTGCTTTCAGGCACTTGAAAGTGATAAACTTGTTTTGCCCATTAAGCTAATGAGAAGTTACTGTGGTTCTGGTTGCAGTATGGAAAGTGAAGGGAGGGACTTGGAGGTAAAATTATGTACAGAATTTGAGAAAGTAGAGACAGCTGCTGCTGCAGGTTTTAAGGGAAGGAGGTGGAGTTTTCAAGCTATGCAGTTACTCCTGCATCCAATCACTGTGACAGCATTACCAGGAAGCTTATAGCCCTCCTAGGAGCTGGTAAATCTGCCTGTGGAGAGGATGTACAGTAGCAGAATATCCCTTTTCCTTCCTGATCACTTCTTCACTAGTTGTGTTGTATTGTTTTCTTCTAAATACCTAGACTGCTAAGGCTCAAACCAGACTGGTAGATCTTGTAGGCAGGAAGATTATATACTGTCTTAGTTTTAGTAGGAGTGATTCCATATTGTTGGCATTTGTATATACCCTTTTTATAGTTATTACAGGTTTTCGTATAGTGATACTGCAAGTGCTTTAGAGCCTGATCCCTGTCACAGTTTGTGGTGGGGACTACTCTGCCCAATAGTAGTGAGTAGCTAGTGAAACTTAAAAAATACATTCCTCAGCTTTTATGTGATAACTAATTAGAGTTCTTGCCCTTTTTTGTTTTGTTATTGGGTTCATTTAATTTCCCTCTTACTTATTAGTTTGCCCCTTTTGGAGAAAGAAATGTAGTTTTCTTTCTTTCTTTGCAGTCTGCTTTTCTGTCTCCCTGCTTGTTAGAAGTCATTCTAGATGATGCTAAATTAGAAATGCACCATTATGATGTTACCCTCCTTTCTTGACCAGTAAGAAACAAAACAATCTTGAGGTTTATTATTACTCTTTCAGGGAGACAAATCCAACACATTGTATTACTGGCAGATATAGGAGTATGGTGCTGGTACCCCATGGCCCAGACTTAGCTTTTTGCAGTTTGTGTGGTTTTTAGTTTCTGAGGGTGCCTAGGTTAGTACAAATGTCAGGAAGTTTTTAGAGTTTGCTGGAAGCAGCAAGGGGTGGAAAGAAAATACGAGTTTGGTAATTCTCTGTGGAAAGAGTCGTTAAATTATTCACTAGAGTTGAAAGCCAAAAGGTACACACGAGCTGAGGGTGAAGGGGGAGAGTGTCCTGTGTGTTGATCACAGCTTTTGTGTAAAATGGGTAATGTGAACTTGAGAGATATGCTAATGATCTTTTTGCTACCTCCTTATAATGTTTAGGCTGTCAGACATATAGTAGATGCTGCATGTTAATGGCAGAATGCATACGGTGAAATATTTTTAAAGTATGAATTACTGATCTGACTTGATGTTCACTTTAGTGCAGATCTCCCCAAATTACACAGAAGCTTCTTTTCACTTTTACATCTGTTATCCTATATAGGCAATACAGGTTTTGAAACTGTCCTGGTTTCACTGGGACAGAATTATAGGCCTGCAGGCCGTTAGCAGTTCGGGGTCAGCCAGGCCAGCTGGTCTGAGTTGGCTACAGCTGTATCCCATCCCATAAATGTCATGCTCAGTATAAAGGGGGAAGTTTGCTGAGGGTGGAGGGTCTCCTGACTCTGCTGCTCCTCCTGCTCCTGAAAACTGCCTTCCTGTTAGTTGTGACCTCTGTACATTTGCTGGGCTAAGTATAACTTTGTTTACTTTATACTGGCATTGGTGTTAGTTTGGCTGTTTCATTAAATTTGTTTTCATTTCAGCATGTGAGTCTCCTCTCCTTTTTCCCATCCCTCACCTTGGCTGGGGAGGGTTCATTGGGTGGTAGAGCAACTGCTATGATTTAGGCCTAGATACAGGCGAAACATAGAAGCTTATTTATAAAGCAGCCAACCAACCCTTCTTGGCTGGAGCCTATTAACGGATTTAACTACAGAAGAATGTTGCAACTGACAGATATTTCCAAAAGAGTGATTGCTGGATTTTGCCTTTTCCTTTTAAAGTAAAATAATTTTGAGGGGATAATAGAAATAGTATTAAACCCTTAGTTGCAGAACAGATACAGCTATGGAAAGAACCAGAGTGTATGCTCATTTCTTAAGATGAATCTCTGCTCCTTTGAGCCACCAGTTGTGATAGGATGGCTGGTGGGCTCCCTGCTGGCCCCATGACACATGGTACAGAAGCTATAGTAGATTTCTGTTTTCTATGGTGACTCTTGATGGTGACTTCTGTTTGTTATGGACAATTTAAAATGCAAACTGGCAGTTTCTGCGGAGTGGTGGCCTTTGGTATATTAAATAATATTATGTCTTAGAATTTTGAAAATATTTTATATGTGTATTGGGTTTGTGTGGCAAGGTTTTTGTTGTGGAGGGGCAGTGGGTGGCTTCTGTGAGAAGTTGCTAGAAGCTTCCCCCATGTTGGATAGAGCTGGTGCCAGCTGACTCCAAGATGGACCTGCCTCTGCCAAGGCCTAATCCATCAGTGATGATGGTAACACCTCTGTGATAATGTATTTAAGCAGGGAATAGAGTCCCTGTGCAATTGCAGCCAGAGCAGGGAGTGACAATGTGAGAGAAACCACTCTCTAGACACCAAGGTCAATGAAGAAGAAGGGAAAGAAGGTACTCTGGGGGCTGAAACAGAAATTCCCCTGCAGCCCATGGTGAAGACCATGGTGAGGCAGGTTTTTCCCCTGCAGTTGATGGAGGTTAATGGTGGAGCAGGTACTCATCTGTAGCACTTGGAGGACCCCATGCTGGAGTAGGTGGATGTGCCTAAAGGAGGCTGTAACCCACAGACCGCCTGTGCTGGAGCAGCCTCCTGGCAGGACATGTGGACCTATGGAGAGAGGAACCCATGCTACATCAGGTTTTCTGGCAGGACTTGTGACCCTCGGGGTGGCCCACAGTAGAGCGGTCTGCTCCTGAAGGACTAC
>JAVSBS010007430.1:13702-48343 GCA_033124195.1 Coracias cyanogaster
GTGGCCCACAGTAGAGCAGTCTGCTCCTGAAGGACTACACCCTGTGGAAGTAGGAGTACTTCATGCTGGAGCAGTTCATGAACTGCAGCCTGTGGGAAGGACTCATGTTGGAGAAGTTAGTGGCGAACTGTCTCTCACTGGGGGGACCCCATGCTGTAGCAGGGGAAGAGTGCGAGGAGTCCTCCCTCTGATGAGGAAGGAACGTCAGAAACAATGTGATGAGCTGACAACAATCCCTGTTCCCTGTCCCCCTGCACTGCTATGGGGGAGGAGGTGGAGAAAATTGGAAGTGAAGCTAAGCACGGGAAGAAGGGAGGGGTGGCGGAGAAGGTGTTTTTAAGGTTTGGCTTTATTTCTCATTACCCTTCTCTGATTTGATTGGCAATAAATAAATTTTCCCAAGGTTGAGTCTGTTTTGCCCTTGACAGTAATTAGTGAGTGATAGCTCTCTGTCCTTATCTCAACCTATAAGCCTCTCATATTTTTCTCTCCCCATCCAGCTGAGGAGGGGGAGTGATAGAGAGGCTGTGGTGGGTACCTGGAGTCCAGCTTGGGTGAACCCACCACTATATGAAATATTGCCAGGATTGATAGTATCAGTGAATCCACTAATTTTTAAAAATGTTCATGTGTTAGTTATTATCTCAACTAAATGGTTTACTTCAGACTTTTTGCACAAAGTGTCAAACAGGCACTGCTTATCTCTCCCAAGTACAATTAACAGCAACATGATCACTTAAATTGAATGCCAGTGGGTATCTTAATGCAATATTTGTTGGTTTTGGGTATCCTCTGTATGTTGCTAAACATCAGGTACATGTGAAAACAGCTTGTATTTACTGTGCACCATTACGCTTGGCTGAGCCTTGTCAGAGACCTCAGATTTCATGCTTTTCAGAGAAATTACAACCTAGTGGTTCAGTTAATTATTTTGAAAGCTGGAGTTGTGGCACCTGTGACCTATGGCCGGTTTTGTTGGCTGCCAGAATATATGTACAACTGCTTTTTTCTTCATGTTTACTAGTGCTTTTCTGTTACAGTCATGTAAAAGGAGTTTAGTGGGTCAGGTGCCTAGTGGGAGGCTATTTGTATGTGTACTGGGAGTTTGGTGTGATACACGTGCACCAAATAACTTGCAGAGATGTTTCTGTGGGTTCTGGAGTAGTGAAGGTGATAAAGAGCTGAGTAAGGTTCATGAACAACTCTACAGGCTGTTTGTCATTGTTGTTGCTGAAATATATTCTGGAAAGCCATGTTGAAAAAGGTGTATAATTCTGTTGGTTGATTGTATGTGTAGTTAAAATTATCATCAATGTGTTGCTCTCAGTTTTAGCAGGGAATAAAATACAAGACTGGTTCATAGTAGATTTTCCTTATCAGAAATAAGACAATATCTGTGGTATCCTTTTGCTCAGTATCACTTGGTAGAGTCGCAAACCAAGGAACAGATCCAACATCCCTTTAAGTGAATGGCAAAACTTCCATTGGTCACGGCACCGTGGGATTACACTGTGGGTTTGGAAGAAATAATTGGTAATGAATTCAGCTCCTGGAGGGCATTAATTTTTGCACCATGAAATCCATAGTAAATTGAGTTAAGGAGGTCCACATAACATGCTGGTAGACAAATGTTATCCTTTCTGTCCTTTTATGCAAATCAGCTGAAGACAGAATTTGATCTTTAAGTTATACGTTCATTTAAATAGTAATATTCTGGCTAGCTATGCACTAATTTAAATGTTAAGTGTGAAATAAATTAGAAAAACCTCATCTGCTTCAGTAATGTAGTATTAGGACAGAGAAGGATTAAAATGCTTCGTTATTGATTAGCTCTTTGGAGGGAGGGCTGGCAGTTCCCATCAGGATTTGTGGGATGAGAGCAGGTTTGTGTCTGAATCAAAACTCTTCTGAAAATACTGTAGGATGCTCTACTGTGAGAGAATTTAACATGGGATTAAAGATTGCTGTACTTGAAGCAAACAGACTGAATTTTTAACTGTGTTTAAATGTATGAATCTAGTAATTTGTTGACTTGCACTTCACAAGTGGGCATTTTTATTTATAAGCTAAAGATAGTATTTAGTGCTGAAGAATTGTCATGGTTGTGTATGTGTATGAATTACACTTGGTGGGAGCAGAACTAGAAATTGTCATTAGTTGCCAATTTAATGAATGATACTAAGCTTAGATTGGCATGGGGAAAGGGAATAGGGCTTTCCAGGGTGTGACAGTTGATAGGAATGGAAATAAAATTCATTGCAGAGTGCTTACACTATTAAAAAGATTATTGTGCATTGTTTCAATTTTTAATGTGCAAAGTTAAATGTTAAATATGTATCAATCTTTGTTGTGAACATGAATTTTTTTTTTTAAATGTCCTTGGCTGGTTCCCTGTGGGAGTAATGAGCTCTGATCTAGCTTTCTTTCATTATGCTATTTCAAAATGTATATATTTGACCCCCTCTTTTTATTAATTCTAATGTGTCAACAGGTGAAGATGTGGAACCATTCTTAGTGCTTACATATCACATCTAATGGGAAATACCAGTTTGTACTATGTTTTTGTTGGTTTTTTTTCTATGTATAGATTTAACTTCACTTTAGAAGCTTAATTGACTGCTAAAAAGGTAAGCCTAATTAGGAAGAAAAATGGTAACTCACCTTGGAGCTGTGTGTAGTTAGAGAACTGAGACTACTAACTGAGCTTAATTAGAAAATTATTCTAAGACATTCCAGTGGCTGCTTCAATGCTATTGGAAGTTTTTAAAAGTGGGTTTTTTTAGGCATTCATTTATCTCAGTAATGGTATGATACACAGTCAAATACTTCTTTAAAAACAACTAGTCCTGTCTGAGAGAGATTAGGTGGGGAAATGTGAAGAAGATAAGCATCTATTGCAGAGTCCTGTCTGGATATTGTCATTTATGCTTGTTGTAGTTGCCTAAATGATAGCCACCTTGTAATAAAATTATTATTGATATAATAGTTATTAGTATCAGTATAATAGTTTAATAAAACTATTAGTATTACTTCTAGAGAGGCACAATTTAGTTTTCTCAGCTACAGTTGTTCATTTCAAATTTCTTTGATTTACAGTTGGACTTGCTTTAGGATTCTGCTTCTCAGTGTGTTATCCTTGTGGTTCACATTCAAGGAAATACAACTAGGTTCTGAAGGATTATGGAGCATTAGGGGCTGAGTAGGTGAGAATGTGTTAACTTAATCATGTAAATTTTCAGATACAAGCATGAGAAACAAAGCAGTATTTTTCATAACGTTTTTCTATAATGTGCTTGTGTGTGTGCATAGATCTGGCAGTTTTTCCATTTTCTGTCACAGCGGAGTATTAGGATGTGGTTTTCCTTGTCTGAAGTTTGACATAAGCACAGTATGACAGATTTGCTCCTGGGTACCCTCCTTGTAATGAGGAAAATGGCACTGTGAAACATCCACCACAATTTTTAAGATTTGTTTAATATTTTGTAGCATTTCTTGTAGAGCTGCGAAAAAGTGTTCTGATTTTGAAATTGGTTATTACAAGTATTACTACGGGAGTGATCCAGGTAGTATCATAGATGTTCACTTGCTCAGTGTAATCAAAGTAGGACAGTCAAATACTTCAATACGAATTTATATCTGTTTTCACAGACAGTAGTTGACTACTTTCCACTTTTTTTGTCCCCCTTTCCTAGATGTCAGGATATCACCAGCTTGCTGATGGTGTAAACAATTTAAGATAGAATAAAAGTTAGTCTTGAAGTAGTTAAATATCTCAGTTCTCATGATCTATATCCAAAGAAAAACAAACAGTATTAAATAGCCTGTTTTCTTGAATCTGTTTGTAATGGTGTTTATTTTCATTAGACCACAGGAATCTTGAAGTTAAACTTTTCTCTTTGCACCTGACTATGTATGATGAAAAAGGATGTAGATCCACGCCTATATCCTTCTGAAGTGTAGCCTGCACTGATGTCATTGTTTCTTAAAGAGACATCAGCAACCCCATAGTTCTGCATAGTTGTATTTAAAAATTCATTTTAGTTAAAATTTGCATTTAGCAAGTGAAAAGTCACCTTCAAGGTTTGGCTTTTTTCTGCTTTTCCTTCAAGTTAAAATAAACCCCCAAAAGACAACACTCTGTTCTCAATCTGTGATGTTATGCAAGTTCATTTTAGGAGATTTTGTCCTTTAGTCTCATCAACTATCGCTTTAGGGTGACAAGATAAACTGGGAGCATTGAGCCCTTGGAGGAACTGCATGAATTTTGTGTGAAGTCTTTGTTTGCTATTTCTCCCTGTGTTGTAGGATATTCTGTAGTGCCTGAATTTTATTACTCCTCTCTCCATTCATGAATTCTTGCTGTGACCGTCTCTTGGTTGTTTCCAGGTCTTCCTGGCTAAATTATTCCCATGTTTTCCTATATATAGGTACAGTGTGAGGAATATGGGTATTGCCATGATTCTCTTACCCTGACCCCATTGCTCTTGCACCTCCAACAGTACTGAGCCCCACTTAGCTGCTGTCAGCATGGTGTTGATTTGAGTGTGGGGCAGGGTGAGGAGGAGTTGTGGACCTCATTGTCCTTTTCCGGCACTGTCTCTTTTCTTGCACCAGGTCTTAAGTTAGCTGCTGATCTTGCTAGATGTGCCTTGGAGAACAGAACTGGGGGGACTGACCCATTTTTGGCCCTTGGCCATCTCCATGTGATTGCTGCCTTGGGCAGGTGCTGTCTAATTCCTTAGCTGTTGCTCCCCAGTCACCACAGTAAGCTTGTTCAGAACAAGCTCAAGTGACTGCCTGAACCACTGCACAGAAGTGGTAGTGCTGCCACTCCCTTTCTTTTCTGGCTTCTGTTCTGCAGCCTGAGCTCAACAGGTTTGGCTGATGGGCACAGAGGGTTCTAGAGAGGAAAAGATAGTGCTCTTTTTCATTAGCAAACATGAATTGAAGGCAGAGTGGGGTCAGTAAGGCAAGGGTTAAACGGCTCGATTTGAGAAATTGCATATGACAGCAGCAGCCAAATTAATCTTTAAAGTTAGATATACGATAGCTGCATGAGCAGGCATTACTACAGTGCAGAAATACCCTTGATGAAAACTGATGGCAGTCACTTACTGAAACTCTTGCTTCTATATGTTTGAGGAATCCTCTTTTTTAAGGAAAAAGACCTCTTCTAGTGCCTTAAATTGTACAGATACTACGCAATTAATTGTCAGTAAATTTTCTGAGTTATCTGTTTGCTTAATTGCTTGCTTGAAGAAGGAACAAAAAAGCTTTACATGTGGATTGGGACTGTACAGTATATGTTTCTTGTAGAAAAAGGTGGTTCTTTAGAACAGTTTTTGTGATACATTTTACTACTTTTAAAGGATAATAAAAGATTTTGTATACAGCTGTTTCCACCTAGCACGTATGAGTGCATGCATTCGGTTTACTGTTTTCTTCTGAACCAGTAGTGTTTTCTGAATATCCTGAACTCATTAGCAAATGGAGATGTGAAATAGCTGTTGAGATTTAAATTTTTTTTTTCCTTATCAGCTCTTCCTATCCTTGGGTGTGCAGGATCTCAAACCAGTAGATGGAGCCCTGTGCCAACAGCCAGCCTTGAATGAGGTGGTCAGAGCACCTGCAGCCTTGGTATCCAGACAACCAGGCAGGAGAGGCTCCTTAAGCACGTGCCTATCATATGTTTTATTCATATGTAATAAATGAACATGGTCTTAAAATCAAATGTGTAGTATTAGCTGTGAAAGTCAAGGGAATGGCCACGTCCTGAGATGCTTAGGGACAGTTTTGCGGTGGTGTTGATGGTAAGCAGGCAGTTGAGTGAAATACCCTGATCTGTTCTAGAGTGCTGCAGGTATGAGAGCTGGTCTGGTATGCCGTGTGTTTTCCCTTTTCAGTTTATTTCTGAGTTAACTGCTTGTCCTTAGGCAAATCTTGGTTGAGAGTATTGAGAGCAGGGCCTTTGGGAAACTCTTAAGAAACTTACAAAGTGGAAGAATTTGCTCTTAAATTTTAAGTTTTGGGATTTGGTTTTGTATTTTTTTCTCACTAATGCTAACTGCTGATCCTTTTGAAACTGTATTTTTGAGTATTGAAATTTGTTGAATCGTCCAGTTCATAAATTCAAAATCAGCAGTAGCTAATCTTACATCTTCCCCATTCCACAGCGTGTGTCCACACCCTCAGCCCAGCGCTGTTTCACAGTTCAACTCACTGATACAGGGCGCTTGGTTTGCTGATGTCTGTGTGGGCCGCTTGTAAAACTGTGAAGAATGTGGAAGCCACAAACAAAATCCTTTAGAAATAAGTTTTCTTGATGCTTTTTTGTATGTAGGCAAATTAGTGTGAGAACAGTTCCTAAATAGCAGGGTGCTAATTTTTGTTTGAAAATGGGAGATACAGTTCTTGATTTTAAAGGGAGAAGAGAGGGTAATGTTTTAGAGATAATAAGAGGTATTAAGTTCTTATTCTTGTTATGAGAGTTTTATTGTGTTTGTGCCAGTAAGCGTATATTTGAAAAATTGACCAGATCAGGATTATTCTGTGAGCATAACAGGTACACAATTTGTGGAACATATACCCTGCTTTTCTTATTTGAAATTCTAGGTTACTTAATGTTTACATTTCAAAACAATGGGAAGGGTGTAGGTCCCCGGTGTTCTTGCTCTGAGTAATATTTCTGTGCAGTAACGCTCCTGTACAGGACCTTATATCCCAAAAGGAAAATGAAGTCATTCTCAAAGCCTACAGATTTTGCTGATGACAATGTTAATACTGAGCTAAATTGCAGTTTGAAATAATTTCTGGAAATGTGGTTCTGCCTGCTGTTCATAATGCATGTGAAGCTGGCATTCAAGTGTTAGGAAAGGGGGATAAAAGTGAGATTGTGAAAGCATTTATCAAAAATAGAGGTAGAATTCTGCTGGAATGGTATAATTTAGTTTGCTTTATTTGTTTTAATGGTTAGTAGTCACTTTTAATTATAGGTTGCAAAAATGAGATTATGGATTTTTTTTTAACGTATCACATAAACTGTAGTAGGATTGGTCATTCAAACCCAAATGTTTGTTGCACTTTGGAGAGGGAGCTCTGGACAGTATTCCAACTTGTTACTGTTTCAGATACAAACCACAGCTGTGAAGTCCTTGTTCTTTGAAGAGAGAAAAGAAAAACATTCCAGTGGTGGCTTGACCCCAGGCAGCAGCTAAGCACCAGCACAGCTGCTCACTCCCCACCACACCCAGCAGGATGGGGGAGAGAACAGGGAGAGTGGAAGTGAGAAAACTCACAGTTCAAGACAAAGACAGTTTAATAAGCAAAGGGAAAAGAAGAAAGAAAACAGAACAAAAATAAAATGAGGCAAATGGAGTCACTCATCACCTCCCACCCACAAGCATACCAATGCCCAGCCAGTCTCTGAGCAACAGCTGCTGTGGAAGACAGACTGCACACCCCCTTCTTGCTTTACCCCTTTCTATTGCTAAGCCTGACTTTGTATGGTACGGGATATCCCTTTGGCCAGTTTGGGTCAGCTCTGTCCCCTCCCAACTTCTTACCCACCTCCAGGCTACTCTGGAGTTGGCAGGGAGTGAAAGCCTTGATGCTCTGCAAGAACTGTTAGCAGTGGTGTATTATCAGCTCTGTTTTAGCTAAAAATCCAAAACACAGTACCGTGTGGGCTGTTAGAAAGAAAGTCCATCCAAGCCAGACCCAGTACAAGTAGCAACACATTTTTCAATAGTAATAGTAGCTCTATTTTAATATAGAATGTGATGAAAAGCATTTTGTAAATTCATAGAAGCATATGTTATTAGAGGCTTAGCTGGATATATGCCTTAAATTTTTGAGGGAGGAATATATAAAATTATATAAATATATTCTACTTCAGTAAGTGTCAGTTTTTTCACTTGAAAAAATAATTTGGAAGAGATTTGACTTCTATGTAGTAATTGGTCACTACAGTGGCTTTTCACATACAAATGAAGTTTCAGCATGTACATTTGACGTTAACCATGTATCTTAAGCCATCTTTGGTTTGTTTGGGAATGATCATACCATTTTATTTTGAGCCATTGTTAGAGTGGTCATGTTTTTGTTTTGTTTGAATTTTTATTTAGTTATTACCAGAGGCAGTGATATTAACACAAAAAGGGAGCTGGAAAAGAATATAAATATTTGACTTGAGGGCTTTTTTCCCCTCCTCAAGGGAATGGTTACAAAGTTTTTAAATCATGTTCTTGTTAAAGGAACATTTTCTTTAAAGTAAAGGAGGCTTTTTCAGGAAAAGATTGACAGCAAGGCTTTCAATGAAATACAGGGTAGAGCTGAAAAGATAAAATGTCCAGAACATGATATTCCAATGAATGTTTGCCCTTGGAAGCAAAAGAGGAGCTTAATAGTTTTGTATGAGACATGAAATGAGTGGTAGAATCAACAGGGTGGGTTTACTGGTCATTAAAAGGTGGGGGGGGGGCCGAAAAGACAATCTTTCATTAAACTTTGCCGTAATGTTTTTAAAAATTAAAACACAGAAACATCAAATCTTGCACCTGCCAGTGCATGGAGATCACGAAAAGATGATTCATAACAAATGTTTTTCTCTTTTGATGCATCAGTTGAATTTGGCAGTTACCCTGAAGAAAGCAGAGACCACCTCTGTGTTCTGCATTCCTTAAGTATCAGCTCCTGATTCTTTTTGAGAGGTGTTATGTAGTGCCTGAAGCATTTAGCAGGGAAGTACAACACATGTTGAATAGCAGAGGTTGTAGTGAGGTCTGATATTTTGACCCAGATGATGGAAATATTAGAGCTAGCAATTGTGAAAAGCTTTCGGAAGGATCAGAGCTTGTAGGCTCTAGTTCCATTTCTCTTGATCCAAAAGATCTCAAGTGGTAACTGAAGCAGATTAACTTCTAATTCTGATTTAAGCAGAAGTAATAGATTTTTCTCCTGACAGTATAGGGTACCTCAAAGACCTATTGGTAGTTGCCTGTAGCACGAGATTTCATTACTGCTGTAGCTTTTTTTGTTAACAGGTTATGTTGATGGGGAAGGAGATGATGGGAACTGAGCCATTTAAAGAATGCTTGTAAAACACGGAACAAATCATCAGGTTGTACAGAGGCTCATGATCTTCTGTATTGATCAGCTATAATGCAGTGACTGATTGGAAAAGGCCTTTTGGTCTTCTGAGGTCTGAGTGGTTTCTGAGAGCAAATTGGGAGGAGATAGGACACCTAGACAACTGCAGTCTTATGTAAAAAGCTATTTTGACTCAGGTGCTTTAACTTTATATGCTTAAATTTGCATATTGTTAGCAGGACTTGGCAGAACTTTAATATTCTGAATTTAGCATTTATTCAGACACGTAAGCTCACTAGCTCTAATGCAAAGCATCTTTCAAAATGCTAATTCTCTGTTCTGGCAGTAAAATACGTGTGGTATATACTTGCAATCTGGCTCATGCCTACAAACAGGCTTCCTACTGGGCTAATTACTTTTAATTGTGGTACTCTTGTGTAGCAGTAAGGGAGAAGCAAGGTAGGCTGGCCTAATACTGACATTTATGAGCTAAACAATGTGGACTGTTCTGTTCTTGGATATGTGTGGTATGAAAGTTGAACATGAATCATCCAACAAAGAGGGAAATTCACCCAATAGCTAAAATACCTTCAGTGCTATGTATCTGTGACAGCCTTTTATGAAAGTTGAATGACTTTGGTTTGACTCTTATTCCTCTTTGGAAGCAGCTTGTGCAAGCTGGGGAATTGTGCTGGCTTCCCTGTTCAGCTTTGTAAATTCAGGGTGGTTCAAACTGACATTGCTGCTTTTTATCTAACACTGAGCAGTTTTGCCTGTTACCTGTATCTAGTGCACAGATTCCAGGTAGATGTCACAAAACCCCTTTTTATTTTTTTGTTTGTAGGACAAATTTGAGTCATTATCTCTAGAATAAGGATGTGGTAAAGCACCTCGTAAATTTGTACAGGAACTATTTAGAGGGATATTCCCATCTGAGCCTAGATCTTGACAAAGCTTTTGATGGTTGTATGGTTTTAAAACTAGTATAAATTGCCTTCCAGAGATTTTTTTCTCTTATTTTACGTTATTTATATTAGCATTTATGTATATAGTTCATGTGTTCAGTTTAACTGTTTTCTAGAATGTGGCCAGATTAAAACTGGAATTTTGGTTTTTAATATATCCCTCATTATCTGTTGCAGTACTGTTTCACTGTAGGATTTTTGTTGATCAGTTTTTCTTGATTATCAAAAAGCAATTGAATGCCTGTACCTATTTTGTATGAAATCATCATGATGATATGAAAAAATAACACTATGATGTTTTCTTGGCTCAATGAAGAATGTGTTTAATTGCTTTATAACAGATAAATTAATATTTCTGTATAGAACTCTATATTCAAATAGAGCTTAGATAAGATGCTTTAATCGCATTGCTCATATCTTATATAGTTAATTTGGGAAGTAAGAGTGACCATTTTTGTTGCATGCTTTTGTGGACTGGATGTAAATTAATCACAGAAGTACATTGTCAGCATGAATTATGCAAGTAAGCTGAATGGTAATTTCATGGTTTTATTGAAATGGCAAGATTTTTGAGAAGATCTTTTGTCTTAATAATTAGCCAGAATTCATTTGAAAAATTCTTAGTATGTTTAAGGTAATGGAAAAAAATTGCTTTCAGTACATCCTACAGAGATCCTGTTTAGAACAGATGACAGTCTGTCACGTTCAGTAGCACATCAGTCATCAGATTTATTCTAATTCCTTAAGCTGAACATTTCATTCAAGCTTGTAGATTGTCCTGTCAGGCTACCAAAAGCCTCATAGCTTTTCTGTCAAGCATAGAGCTGCACCAGCAATTCACAAATAAAGGCTAAGCTGCAAAAATATTGTTTATTTTCTTTAACCTTTTATTCAGTTAACGGCAGTGTTCTTTGTGTTATTTTCTCCACATGCATTTATCACAAGGTATTTGAGGGACTGCTTCCTAAACATGCCTCATCCTGACCACAGCCACTTCAGACCAAGGGCCACTCATTTTGGGTTGTGTTGTTTTTATTCGTAGCAGTCTAGACCACCATGGTTCTGCCATTTCTCCTCTAATCACAAAGGCCAGTGAGCAGCTTCATTTGCTGCAGCTGTGAAGGAATCCTGCTGCCTGTGCACATGTGACACTGATGTGGCCAGTCTGGCTTTGTGCAGAGTGGCCAAGCTCATGGACTTCTACTTGACCCGTATGAAAAGTGTCAATTTTGCTATCAGCCCGTATAGCTGTGCATTCTTCCTATTTAGTCATTGAAATGTCTTTGGGATGTTTTTTCATGCTTTACAGTGTATGTTCATGTAGAAGTAATGTGACTGAATTGGGCTTCTTGCTGTTGTTGCACATCTGACACTTTGGAGAAATTTTTCTTATGTCTTTATGTTTTTTTTTCCCTCCATGATCTCTAATTCTGAGCCTTTTATTTTCCTTAAAAGAAAGTTTCTCTGTAAACCGTACCACTTACATACAGAGTAGACTTGAGCCCACGCAGTGGTGAGAACTTGACTTGAGTAAGAGTTGACTTTTTCTTTGAAGTTGACGTAGACACATCTGAGGTAGTAAAGTACTGGGAATGGTTCATTAAAGTTATATTAATCAACTGGATTAAGAAAAGAAAGACTATTAGATTGCATTTGTATAATTTATATTGAAGCCCCCAAAATTACTTGGTAAAGTGTTTTTTGTTTGGGGTTTTTTTTTTATGAACAGGTTAGAATAATCTCTATATTAAACAGCTAATCCTGTGGCATTCAGTAGAAATCTGTGACTGCTCTTTACTACTTCAGCTGTTTGTTACTAGTTTTCCAAACTTCGGAACTCTACTTTTAATTTCCACTTCTTAACTACAACATGTGAGTTTTTCTAATAGGCGTTTTTCTGTCATTTACATGCAGTGCTACATTTTGTCTCCTAATCTCGTGTTTTTCTGCTTTAAAATCTTGTTATTTCTTTATACTAGGCATTTAGCAGACCAAAAAAACCCCAGTGTGTTCTTTTAGCAGGTTTATTTCTTGAACAGAGATTCTGAAAGGTATACTGTATGTGTCTAAAAATGAACTGTGGAGTTGAAGCCCTACCTAAAATTAAAGCCTGAGTATATGAAAAAAAAGTTAAAATGTCAAGATAATGAAAAGTCAGAAAATAAATTATATCTATTATTAATTTTGAATTGTATTCAAACAGAAATATGTAGCATAGACAAAAGCTGGTTACAGAGAGATAAAATTCAATTTTACATTAGGATAATTGTTTTATGTATTTTACATTTATTTATAAGATCAGATAAAGGCTTGGAATTCTTAATATAAATCACAGTGTGGTCCTGAAGAATGCCAAGGTCAGTAAATAGAAACCCTTCACTTGCAAAACACATTACTACTGTGGCAAATACCGAGTGAATAAAGGAAACTGAGAAGCACCATGTTTCCCACTATATATTCTTCACTTGCATTATGGTTAGAGCTTTGAGTATTTTCAGTTTTCAAAGGGACGAGGAGGTATTAACACTCTGTTTCCTCCCATATGTTACTTGTAGCTGTATTAGCTACAAGTAAGAAGAGATTAATGCAAAATTTTCTTGAGGTCTGTGGGTGAGAATGGAACTGTTGTTGCAGGAACACTGAGAAATCAGACTGGCCCTGTTTGAATGGCCTTGCATGTGCTGGAGATGTTGTTGATAAGATCTAAATACTATCTAGATGATGGAGCCCATAATTTAAGACCACATTTCTATAATTTCTTCTTCTCAGGAGCATCTTCTATCAGGAAAGCTTATTTTATCCAGAACTGGATCTCTGGTATGTCTTGAAGAGAAGGAAATTTAACTAACTTTCACATTTGGCAGGAAAATAAAATATATTTTAGGTCCTCACAGAGAACGTATACTGTTGATGATTTCATCCTGTAAGGAGGTGGCTCTGTCTCAGGTATCTCAGCTGGCTGTCTATGTCAGTCTAAAGAAAGAGACAACCTCTGACCAAATTGCAAGCCAAAATTAGAAACATGTAGGTGGCTAACTAAAATGACTGCTACTCATCTTACTAAAAATATTTAATGAATAAACTGTAACATTCGGTGGCAGGTTTTTCTGTATGTATTGTATTGGAGCTTTTGAGTCCTGGGATGATAAGAAATAGACTTCTTGATATAGCATTGACTTCACAAAAAACATTATTAGACCTGACAGGTATTTTGTCAAGATGGACATTTTTGAGAAGTGTTGCTTCCAAAACATGTCATGATCAGCTGCTCTTACTATACAGAAACAGTGAGCTCTGTCTGTTGCTTGTTATAGACTGTGTTTTCTGGGCTTCTGTCAAAGTTATCACAGTCACAGAGGTCAGTAATTTGCCACTGTTACCTGTGGTAGTTCACATCAGAAATTAGAGGTGATGAGTAGTGTCTCAGCAGCCCTAGGGTGCAGGTCTAGTGTCACTGAACAGCTCTTCTAGGTAAGCGCTGAGACTACAAGCGGACTTTTGTTTTCTTCAGAAGCTGTGGTTTGTTTGTAAGCTTGCAGCTTGTACCACTTCAGCAAAGTAAGGGTCACTGTGGCGGGGCCAGGATCTGATCTTTTGTTTGTCAGGTAGGCTTCAAGGTAAAGGCATTTGTGTACCAAATGGTTTAACAAGCATGATGAAATTCTAGTACAGCTCTTGGTAAGCTTCTGCACAGGCAGTAGGTCAACAGCTTTCATTCACCAAACTAGTGATGAGTTGGCTGAGGTCTGCCTCTACTGTAATCGGGCTTTCTTTCCTAGTGACAAAGATGGATTGGACTGCAGAAGGACCGATATGGAAATGCAGTTCCCTGTGAGAATAGACTCACCTTCTGGTTTTTGATACAATGGGATCTTTTTCAGGATCATAATGAGGCCATTTCTGATGTAATACAACCATGAAGAGGCACTATCGGACCCTGTCCACTAGTTCATTTATGGTAGCCTGACAGTATAGAGGAATTGAGCACCCAGGAAGGATTCCTTTGTCATAAATGTTATGGTTTAGGGTGCAATGGATGTATCAAGACTCTGTTATCCTGGGATGTACAGTCAACCAGTTAAGGATTTTTAAGTTAGTTTTCTGTACTGAAGTAGCACAATTGTAGAGTGATATAAATATGCCTGGTAGCAAACTTGAGCATCTTGCTTTTCGGACTCTGAATTTGAGAGTAGCAAGAATAAACACAGTTGTGGGGTGTAACACTTTCTCACACGGTACTGAAGGTGACTGCTGTGCAGGTGTACAAGGTAACTCTAATTAAAACAGTTTCCCCTTGAAATGTAATTTTGTTCCTCCTCTTTGCTACCCAGTGGTAGACTAATATTTGTCTCCAGAATGTTTTTCTAGGATCTGAAGTGGAATTACAGTATCTGAAGGTTACTAAATATTAGGCAAAAATTATAATTCTCTTCATAGTTTAAAAGTATCTTTCATATTTCAAAAACCCTCCTGA
This sequence comes from Coracias cyanogaster, assembly GCA_033124195.1. Lineage (NCBI taxonomy): Eukaryota > Metazoa > Chordata > Aves > Coraciiformes > Coraciidae > Coracias > Coracias cyanogaster. The sequence continues at coordinate 28,229 of JAVSBS010007430.1, forward strand.
ATGTAAAATTCTTTTGGCAAACATTCACTGTCTTGCACTTATGAGAGAAAACTTACTAAAAATAGCATATCCTACTGTCATACTGAGATACCTCCTCTTCTTGTATCTCCCAGTAGCTTGTTTTCTGCTGTGTAATATGTTTCCAAATTTATCTTAACAGTGATGAAAAAGTTAAACCAGATACTCCATTGAGAACCTATTTAGTATTACATATTACACTTTCTTTCCGATAATACATCCATTCAGTCCATTAGAGAGATCAGGGAAATGAAGAATTACCTGTACATCTGCAACTCTTAAAAATCCCACGTATAATACAGCCAGCCCAGTGATGGACATTTTTAAATCTGTAATCATGTGTAACACAATTCTATATAAAAGTGTCACCACTTACTAATAGAGAAATATGATAATGTAAGTAAAAGCAAAATTTTGTTCCACTTACTCTCTTAGTTCACACTAATGTTAAACTCGAGTTATAAAGAAGTTCATTAAAATTACTTAATGTTATCCCAGAGGTTTTGAAGCAAAACTGTATCTTATGTGATTTAAAAAAAAAATCCCCCCAAAACCCAAAAATAGAGCAGCCAACTGTGATCAGAGCATGAGTTTCCTAGTTTTAGGGTCTCTGGTCTTCTCAAATGTCTTGAGAAACAGGTTTTCAGGGACATGTCTATTAATGTATGTCTGAGAGTAGGTGTTTTTTCAACCTATCTTGAAAGCACGGTGGAAAGCCTTTCAGGTACTGAACTACCTTTTCCTTAGGTTTAGCTTTTTTTTACTGAGTGTGTTTGATAAAAAATGTTACACCTTAGGTTCAGTATGATGAGTAGATTACTCACTTAACTCCTTTCAGGCAGGAAAAACATACAGTAATAAGCTAAGTTATGGCAAAACCTGCAACCTTTTCTTCATACCTCTTTTCCCAAAGCAGTCTGCTCAGCAGATGCACAGTCCAGCTGAAGAAGGCAGGTATTTAGGAAAAAACATGAGCTGTGACTTACTGGCATAAGTTTTTACAAATAGAAATAATTGATCAGATGTTGTGGCTTTAAAGCCTTTAAGAAATTAAGAGGAACATTGAATACCACTTTGTAAGCAGTGTCAGTGATGTAACTTTACCAGAAAAATGTGTGCCCTTTTTTACATTGATGTCTAAATGTGTTAAGATTTGTCTTTGACAGCAAGGAGTCATGAAAGCACAGCATTAATACAAAGTTGCCTTCATTCATAATGTGTTTTAAGAAGTATTCCAGAAGACTTTCTCCCCTCTTTCCCAGTGGAGGAGGACTGTGAAATAGAAAGCTGTTTAGTTTTTCTAGTGCTATGATTAGGCACAGAAGCCATCCTAGTGCACACACTTAACTTTGTCAGGTGCTCCTTCAACATGAAAGGGCAGGTAAAGCTCTGGAGTCTACAAGTCTTGCAGCTTCACAATGTCCAAGAATGTCTTCAGAGTTCTGAGTATTTGAACTGTTGGCCAGATTTTCCCTTTTTAAATCTTGTGCTTTATCTATACTTCTATACCTGAAAGTCTTTTTTTGTTTCACTTTTTTTAGTGATGCCAAGCAGTACAACTTGTAGTGTCCAGAACATCTGACAAACAAGCCTCAAACTGTACAGCACAGTTATGTGCAAGAGAAAGCACTCCTCAAAATAAGCCTGGGTTTCAGAAACGTTAAAAAAGGATTTTTCCTCAATCTAGTAAGTGAATTCAGAGCTCCTTTGTTCTGCACAGGAGAAACTGGTGTGGGGCCAAGATTCAGCTGCTGTCCCAGCTCTCTGCAACCTCACATAATATATTCTTTTTACCTGTGGTGTTGAGTGTTTTAACAATGAAAACATTAATGTGGCTTAATGAATCAAGAAATAATGAAGGCAAAATATCTCTTTGGGAGGCCTTTTTTTTTTTTTTTTAGTTTGCTAGTATTTGTTTGTAACTAACATTTCAGATGGAGTGGTTCTTTTTGTGTGGTTTTTTTTTTTTTTCCACAGTAGGTATTTCCTTCCTACTGGGTGAAAATGACTTTTTTTGGTAAATTTCGGCTGAGAGAAGATCTTGGATATTTTCCGAACTAAGGTTAAAGGAAAAATAAATTGTTTTCCCAGATAAAAACAAATATATTGCAGCAGTTTGTTTGGAAAGCTAGTATATTGGATCCACTGTCAGAAATGTCTGTGATAATGTGACTAATGATCTAAACTTCTTTAACTTTAGCTAATACCTCTTTTTTTTTTTTCATTTCTTTTGTTTGCAGCTTCTCTTCCCAGCTCCCTTGCACTAGTTCAGAGTCAATGGCAACTACCCTTTAATCCTGTACCTTCTTTTGTTGGTGGAAGAATAGAAAGTAGTGCAACAACTCCATCATGTTGAATGTTTGCATATTTAGCCTCCTTGATTTTAGCTTCCATTTAAATTCTGGACATTCTCAACAGACTTAACTGACTTGTCTCTGGTTCTCATTGAGTTCTGGCCCAGCTCAGAATGTGTGATTCTTCTCTGATGGTCTGAGACCACTTCTGGATGTGTATCTTGCTATTTTAAATTGTACGGGCCTTTAGGTTTCTTTGATATTGCAATAAATTTCAAGGAAGCATCTGGATTATGTTTCTAAAAACACTAGCCTGCTAATCACACCTAAATAAGCAACAGCTTATTTAGCAACATGACAAGACATGTTATATCATGCATGTTAAGCATGTTGTAGGGCACACAACTGATGCATAGGTGCTGAAAACAGTCTGAAATGTTGTTAGTGTAGCAAATGGAATCAGGTAATGTTGGAAAAGACCTTTTAAAATCAAGCCTTAACTGTAAACTTAACATAGCCAAGTCCATCACTAAGTCATGTCCCCAGGCACCGCGTCTATACTTTTAAATCCTCCAGAGGTGGTGACTCCAGCACTTCCCGGGGCAGCCTGTTCCAATGCTTGACAACCCTTTCAGTGAAGATATTTTTCCTAATGTCTAATCCAGTGGTCCTCAAACTTTTTAAACAGGGGGCCGGTTCACTGTCCCTCAGACACTGTCGGGGGCCGGACTATAGTTGGGAAAAAAACCATGGGGCAGTTGCCCACCTCCCTGATGCCGCCGCCTCCCTCCCTAGCCCAGCTGCGCAGTCCGGAAAGGGTGGCCAGAAGGGACTGAAGGAACTTTGCCGCACCCGGGTTCTGGCCGGGGCACGGATTAAGTGGCAGGAAGTCATCTGCGGCTGCTTGGTTTCCCCCCGGCAGGGGTTGGGTGGCAAGTTCTGTAAATACCCGCGGGCCGCTTTAAGGACCCTGATGGGCCGCATCCGGCCCACGGGCCGTAGTTTGAGGACCCCTGGTCTAATCTAAACCTCCCCTGGTGCAGTTTTAGGCCCTTTCCTCTTGTCCTATCACTTGTTACTTGAGAGAATAGACTGACCTCGACCTTGCTACAACCTCTTCTCAGGTAGTTGTAGAGAGGGATAAAGTCTCCCCTGAGCCTCCTTTTCTCCTGGCTAAACAACCCCAGGTCCCTCAGCTGCTCCTTAAAGGACTTGTTCTCTGGACCCTTCATCAGCTTCTTTGCTGTTCTTTGGTCAAAAATCAGAAGTTGAGGAGAGACTGTGTTTGTTGAGGCAAAATAAATGTCTGTTCACACCTGAACAGCACGGTGTTCCGATGCTCTTATTGCTATGCAAGCATGGTTTGGGGAGCATTTATGCTTTTAGTGAAATGATAGCTTTCTCCTCAGTCATGTTAGAAAGTGACAGCTTAGTTAATTTTCTTTAAAAAGAACACATCTGGCTCATCTGGAGTCAGTATTTTTTCTCTGCTTTTTAGGTGATGTGGTTCTCTTCAGCAGCTGAAATGTATGCTGTAGAATTTGAGTGGATAAATAATTTGAGGTAGAATGAGTGCACTGGATATGTTGATTTACAACAGCAGTGGAAGCGCATTTGTGTTTTCATGCTGCTCAAAACAGTTTGACAGGTATGTAACTGGTGCAGCTGTATTTCCCTGCGAGAGACCGATGGGCCCCTCTCAGAGCCCATGCATGGGACTGGGTCTTGAAAGGTTGGCATGTTTCTGACAGGCCTCTGCATGTTCAGTGCTCATGATAGTTCTTGGTCGGGCTCCAGTATCCACACTGCTTGTAGCCTTTATGGTTTTTATTTTTAGTATGTTTGCTGTCAGGAAAAATGGTGCCATGTGAAGGTATGTTGAGAAATGTGAGTTGGCTTGATAAACTGAGTTTCTCTGCTTCAGTGTGGTTTGTTGCCTCCTTTTCTTCGTTAAGTTCCTCCTCGATTTTCATTCTGTCTCTGAAGGCAGCTAAACAATTAAATTGGAATGCTTTTGGCAGGAGAAATACCATTTCTGCTGAATGCTATTACTTACATTAGTGGCTTATGAATCTGGCACCAAGTTACCGCTTCTCATTTTTATGGGCATATAAAGTTGTGTGGTTTTATTTTGGCTTTTACAGTAAAATCTAGGCTAGCAACTTACTTTTGTGATGAAATTCCCAAATAATTTCTTTTAAGATACTGAATAGACTATACAATGAATTTTGCAAGCTTAAGCACTGTAGACTCAAATTTCTTGAATCATCTCCATAGTTAGTTTGAGAGCTCTTTGGACACAGTGACATTTTCCTTGAGGGGTTGGATTTTGTGAGGCTTGAGGCAAACAGTGAAAAGGCAGGTGAAATACGTGTATCAGTCGTCCAGTTTTGGTTTTCTGAAGAATGGTGTGCAAACTAGCATTCAGTGCTTGGCCTAATGCCACATCATCCAGTCACATAGCAAACTGGAAAAAAATTGGATGGTTGAGATGAGCAGTGCTCGAAATGCGTTGCCGATGCTGCTGTTGCAGTTTTTTTTCCCAGCTCTACTGTCCCACTCTGTAAAGCAGAAAGCAACCCAGAATGTCGCGTATTATAGGAATGCTGCAAAGGTCCTGGTGGCTTTGTTTGCAATAATGCAATCTGTATAATAATATAGTGAGACAAGAAGTGACCTGTGAAACATCTAGCTCACACCTCTGCTCAGAATGGGGCCATCTCCAAAGTTAGATCAGGTTGCTATATCCAGGTGAGTTTTGCACATCAACAATGGAGATTCTCAGCAACTTTTGACCTTTCTCACTGAAAAATCTCTTACCTGTACCTGTCAGAATTTTCTGTGTTACTACTTGTGTCCAAGAGAAGAATCTGCCTCTGTCCCCTGTATTTGCTCATAAGGCAGCTAAAACCTAGTAATATTCCCCTTTAGCTTTCTCTTCTTAAAGCCAACTCACTTAACTCTTTCAAATCCCACATGAGTTGTGGTGTAGATCCCTAGTCATCTTATGGCTGTCTGCTGGACTTGCTTCTGGATATCCATGAGAGGGTCAGACTGGATACAGCACTTCACATGTGGTCTCAGGAGTGCCAAATAGAGGTGATTAATCACTTCCCTTTGTCTGCTGGTTATGATCCTGTCAACACTGCATAATACGCAGGTAGCCCTCATGACCATGTAGTGCTGAATCTACTAAAATATTTTATTAGTCTTTTGGCTCCAGATAAAACAATATCTAATTTAAAATATACAGATTTATCCTTATCCTTGAAGGCTGTGGAAATCTGGTTGTAAACTGTTGAGAAATTGAGACCAGGCTGCCTACATGATATCTAATAATTTAGTTATAAGACCAGTGAGGTGTTTTCAATGAAGCTGAAGGATGGATAAATGAATTGGCTGTTCCACACTTGACCAAAGCATATAATTGCTTCATTATTAGAGTGAAAATTATGTTAACGAATGTGTCACAGAAGAAAGCTGCTTCACAGAGTGCACACCAAGATGAGAAGAGCTGGTAATAAAAGGAGAGACAGTCTTTGACAAGATCCTCTGCTGTTTACATTTCAAAGAAGTGGTGGGCAGGGGAAGAAGGAAAAGGCTTGCATTGTCAAAGAGAAGACAAAACTAAGGAAAAATAAATGGAGGACAAAGAACAGCTAAAAACTGGAAAAGAAGATAACAAATCAGGCTAAGGCTGTTTAATAAATAAAATAACCAAAATAACAATCTTAGTTTGTAATGGGGTAGAATGTAACAGAAGCGAGGAAATACAGGGCTGTCAGTTATCTAATATGCACGTGAAACACTTCCAGGTATGCATAAAGAGAAAATTGAGCCTTGAAAACACTGAACTTAATAGCAGAAATTATGGAGGAAAAAACGAAGAGAAAAGTAAATGTCCTTTACCCAATAAAATTTAGTTCAGGAGTAGGTAAAATGTATTGTAAACTGGTTGAGACTGCATTTTTGTGCCTTCTTTCTTACCTCTGTCAAAAGTGTGACATAGAGCACTCTGACTTAATGTTAAACACTATTATTAAAAGCATCAAATACAAATTCTTTAATGAGAATGTCAATAAGCTGCTGTGGCAACAGAGTGAAAACGCCTGAGTCCTGGTTCTCCATGTCTTCTGATTTATGCTGGTTAATGGGAACCAGCTGCGTATGTCTCATCTCCTTTTGGGCCAAGAAACAGTAGGAGAGAAAAGACAGGGGTTATAACATGACTCTGCCCTCTGGGAAGATGTTTTTATCAAGCTTCCAGATAATGCAGTTATTTCTATAAACTAAAATCGTGGAGTCTTTGTAGCAGTGCTGAAGTGTTTTAATTACTACTCATGCTGCATTCATCCACTTACAGGGTTAATCCACTTACCTATGTTTTCTATTATTTTAAAAAGAAACATTTTGCATGAACTGCTTGTATTTAAAAGCATGCAAAAGTAATAGAATACAATAAGGTAAGTACCAATGTAATCAAATGTCAAAGTATGTTTAATTTCACAGCTTTCAAGTATCTAACAGGTGGGTGTTATTTCACGTCTGACAAATATTTGAAGTGGCTATTTCAGTTATTCTTTGACTAGTATTTTTATAACTGCCCAAAGCTAATTTAAACTTATGTTGGGTTGTCTTAGACTTCTGATTTGCCATAAAGTTTAAGGTAGAAAGGAAATGTTACTCTTTTGTGGAGGAGGGTATCATTGGATCAAAACTTGGCATTCACCTGGGCTAAGAAAAGTCTGTTTGTTCCCTAAGGAAATTCTTTTAGAAGGCAACTGTTTTTTTTGTGTAGTGCACCCTTCTATATTTTTTTTTAGTTTAGCTTGCCCTGAGGCAAAACGTTTCAGGATATTCTAAGAGATCCTGGTAATCTAATCTTATGAAAATAATACTAAAATTTGTTCTTTATTTCCCTATCCATGAAGTACATGGTGCTCTCCCTTACATAGCTCCGTCCCTACACTGGCAACTGTCAACTGCATCATTAAGGGGGACAAAGACTGGCTTGGTGCAGTTCCAAGGGGTGGTGGGAACTGGTCTCTTGTTCCACCAGAGGCAGGGCAGGCAGGGTACTCCTTGTGGAAAAACCTCACCTGAGACATGAGGACTTCTTGTGAAGAAGAGGTGAAATTGGTCAACACCAGCAAGCGTTTGCTTCCTGTCACACTCAGTAGTTGTCTGCAAGGCAAGACCAAAGAACACAGTCATTGGGGCTCCATATGGAAGGGTCTCAACAGCTCTTTGGTTCCTGCGGAGAGCAAGTCATTAACAGAACCCCACCTTAGAAGATGGACTTCTTGATCTCCTGCCCAGGCAGGCAGAGCATTGGCAGCTACAGCAGACTGTCACTAATCTAAATACCTTGGGTGAAAGTAACAGATCAGATGGTTGAAAGTTGTTATTGTGGGGTGTTCCTGTATAAAATACTCTGCAGACACTCTGGAGGTTTTTCCCTCTGAAAGTGGAAATACTGCCATTACTATAATAAAAGCTATTCAGAACTGCACACCCAAAGCACTGTATGCTTCCTACTTGCAGGTGTATGTTATTTTTATATTTCTCTTGGTTTTATTTAATTAAGTGTTTGTTTTGATGAGTAATTAGAACTGGAACTAGAATGTCATCCTTCTGAATAAGCCAGTGTTTTGTTTAGATTTTTTTTTGTTGTCCTAAAATCCATTCATATTTCAAGGTACTGGAAGGCCAAGTATTTTGATGGCGGCCTTTGCAGGATATTCCCCTGAATGCATGAGGAAGTAATAACTTTAGTTTGCGCTATTAAAAAAAGAAGTGAGGGGCAGTGCAGTGAGCTTAGTTTCCCATTGTTTTTATCTGTCATAGATGTAAATAATTCAAACCAATAAGCATGGAAAGAAGTTGTCAGTTTGGAACTGTCACTACATGAGTCTTGTAGGATAGTGTTAAAATTTCCTGTAGGCTTTGATTTGACATTCTTTAGAAAAAGGTTGTTTTTTTCTGAAGTATGAACCAATTAAAAGTTAACTCTGTTTTTCACTGGGCACCCATGCTAAACTAGAAAGTTCATGTATTTCATGTGTATGCTTATGTATTTAAGCATCCACTAATTTCTTTCTCTTTGGGAAATACTTCTTCAAATCAGCACTCCGTGTATGAAATAGTTAAGATCATATCATCTGTTGTTTAAGGTAAGGATAAGGACAGACATTATTATTATTTTATAATAGATTCTTAATCCTTTGTCCTGTGAAGTGTTGACGTTTTCATTAGAGTTAAAATATGTTGCGTGTTTACAGAAAGCCTGAAATCTCAATATGTGGTCCTATCTATTTTAATTATTTGAATCATTAAAACATCTAAGGGTTGCTTAAGGGTACACAAATGTACCATTGAATCTGTTTTTTAAGGTTTTTTCCAGTTTAATGTCTGAATCCAAATTCATAAAGAGTTGGAAAAATGAGATGTCTGAGCTATAGGATTCACAGGGATTTTATATGAAGCCTATTTAATCAGGATAACACTGTTATTAATATTCATAAAGTCAGCTGGAACACAAATGACAGACTATGGAGCCTAAAATTTTTTACTTGTGAATTTATTAAAAGCAGCTTAAAAAATTAATGGAATTTAAGTAAAGTTGACGAAAATGAAAATCTTATGTTAGCAGAAAAAATCTTTATTAGAACTTTCTCTAAGACCATCTTGGATTGATATCTTTGATAGATTTCATTGGTACTTAAAGAAGAAAGATGCATGAATGGTCATTTAAAAGGATTTAAACACATTGGCACATTAATTTTTACATGAATAATAAGTAGTTTCCAAAAGCAATTAACTTACAGTGTACAAGATTTGAATAGAAAAATAGGACTGTGACATCAAAGGGCAAAGCAAATGTGCTGTACATTTTAAACTTTTAATAATATGACTTCTTAAAATAATAATTTATTTAATTTCCACAGTACCTAAAGTAAAAGTGAAGGTATTTGTACAGCTTGGATTTGTTTTTAATTACACCAAGACCTGGAACAAAGAAATAGTTTGATGCCAAGGTGCTGTTGGTAAAGAACAATTTCAGGCTTTTACAGCAATCAAGTGCTTTTGAACTGAGCTTTCTTACAGTCAGTTTCTTTATGTGAAAAATAGTCATATGCTGATGACGGTGTATGATTTTTCTCCCATCTTTCTATATGCAGTACTGGGGAGCATTTGTTATTTCTGTAGAGGGCAAAATAGGTAGCTCTGGCATTTCTTTCCTTAGTAGGAAGATACTGGTTAATTTATATTCATATCTGTATGTGGTTTTGTACTTAAATATTTAGTGTGAATTTTACATTACTATTGCATATTCAACAGATGAGGAGAATTTTTTTTTTTAGCTTCTTTGCATGATGTTCAAGTAGTAGTCTTCACACTAATGCAGGTTGAATAAATAGGTACTGGATAAGGAAATCAACTCCAGACTTAAAATTATCTCTAGATATTGGGATACAGTTTCTTTTTGGTATTTCCAGTTTAGTCATGGTCTATCAGTATACTTTTTAATTTTAATCTCCAGCTTTATTTTCTTTTTTTTGTTTATTAGGCAGGTTTATTATTAACAGATTGTTTAATTTTTCCAATGATTTCTCCTGGGAAAACTTTCATGGCCAGCTTCTGACTGTTGTGGAGTTTAACACTGTCTGAATAATGACAGATCCTTAAGTTCTGGTTCTATAAACATCTTATGTTCAAAATACCTACTGTAAAGGTACATCTTGAACAATATCTAAGTCTTGTGCATAAGTGAGGTACCTGTTGCAGCACATGTGTTCAGAACTACCAATTCACATACTTAGTGTATGGAATATTTTGTTCTGTTTACTAATATTTTTGTTTCTAATAACAGTGAAAGTATACTGCAAACCCTAGGGAGCCGCAGAACAGCTTGCTATTTGATCGGTAGAAGGCCTTAGTCTGTTCTCAACGGTGATTTTATTTTCTTTCTGTGGGTAAACCAGGAAATTCCTATTAATTAGCAGAACACATTTCCCCCACGAAGGCAAGGTGTGTAAAATGAGCCTTTTCTGCCTCTGATTATTCCTGTGCATTAGTGCCTTGTGTGCAGGAGAGGGCAGCATTTTCCTACATCAGGTACCTGAAGGCACATGCCCTGCTTAGACTGTCAATGTTTCTTGTAATTACTCCCAGTATATTTGTTGCTTGCTTATGAATTAACTTGCATTTATGGAACTAAATCATTCCAATCATTTAATTACACCTGAGGAGCTGAACTATAATTGCTTGCTTCCAACTAGGATCTGATATGGCTTGAGCAGTATTAATTTGGTGTTTACTTTTCTGAGTGCTAAAAGCATTAAAATGATTGTGCAATGGGATTACATTTTACTAATTGCTGGCATTCATTAGCTGGGTAAATGGCGAGGAAGAATGACTGTATATTGTGGAGGGATAAAATTATGGTTTTAAATAGTATATTACTAGGCACATTAAGGCCCTAAGACATGTTTTAAAATACTCCAGAGGTTATTAAATACCGTATTTTCTTCATGTCTTGCTATATGAATATCTTATTAAAATACTGCAATTATTATGAACCTTTTTGTGCAATATGTAGGGAAATGGCTTCATTGACAGAAACCTATTTCTTGATATTAATAACCTTCTATATTTTCAGCTAATCCAAAAGTAAATGAGGAACTTAGGAAAAGATTGCCAACTCCAAATCAACACAGTTACACAGAATTGAAAAAGTGTACAGCTTCATTTGAGGGATACTTGTAAGGAGCTCAGTGTTCTGCGATATGAGGTGAAGTTTTTATTTTTTGTTAAGACCTAAGCGCATCAAATCATACACTTTTTTATCATGCACATTTACAGTTAACGACAAATAGGAGATAAATATGTTTTTCTCAAATGCTTAATATAAATGCTAGTGTCAAATCTGAGTGTTTGCACAATTATACTTTTTGATCATCTTAAAGATAAAAATGAAAACATCTGCCTTTTTGGAGTGGTATAGGAAAATAATTTCTTCTGCAGCTTTATAGAACATATGTCTTAGTATAATATGCTTTAATTTTAAAATGCGTACTTAATATTTTTTTAACTCTTATGTTTATCAGCATAGTGGTAACTCTGGATATTTTTATCTAGCCACTGCCTCTTCAAGGAACATATTGTATCTTTTAAATAGATGTAGAAAAAATATAGCAGGGAAAACACACAAAACAAGTACATCTACATAGTTAAAGATGAAAAATTGTCCTTTGTGTGGTACCTATTAAAAGAGGTGCTTGAATGACTAATAAAATTTGTAGTAAGCTTACTGTATTACCTAGATTACAAATTTATTTAGATTTCCTTGAGATATAGAATACAGTTGACTTTTTAACATATATTTTAACACTCAAAATGTTACCTAATAAGCATTTTCCTGTAAGCCTTATTTTTGAGTATTGAGGGTTATTTCTTGAAGATCTTTGATTATATGAAGCACTGCAACTGTGTAATTAACTGTATCGTCCAAAGCAATATGTATGCAAATACTAGGATGGATTATTTAGCAGTTTAGAAAAACCTGCAAATACAGAGTTAGTGGTCAGGGGCAACTTAACCTGTATATTATCCAGGAAATTAAAGCAGAACAAAGGATGTTGTAAAGTGAAGCACATACCACTATCTGTAATAATTACCAGAGTAAGCTGTCTTGTTGCCTCTAGCGGGACCACTCAGTGTGATTTGGGCTGCACTCAGTTGCGTGTACTTCCAAGCCCAGACTCTAGAAGTAGAAGATGAACCAACAAATTTTTCAACGAAGGCGTTACACGTAACAGAAAGCTGAACCAAATCATTATACAAATTAGATGTGAAGAAAATATTTTACTGACTGTTAAAGTACACAGAGTTTATTGTTCTGTTACAAACATTTTTTCATCATTTGTCTTGTAAATTTTCTGTCAAATGAAGGCAAAGTATAGGTGTGTTATGATATATTGTTTCAAGTTTATTTATCTGAAGTTTGCTTTAATTTAGCTCTGAAATCTTCAAGCAAAAACTGGACTCCATGCCAGATCAAACAAGTTCGGAAGAACAAATGGAGAACTGGTCAAAAGGTAAGAACTTTTAAGATATTAATAAGGAACCTCAGGTGTTGTACCAGTGCTAGGCAGTGACTGGAATGTATTTGTTCTTGCTGATATATGACTGACTTTGGAAGAAAAGGAAAAAAAAACAATCCACAACTACACACTGCTTCTTAAAAGTATTTAGGGTAACAGAAGACCAACAGCAGGAATGTAAATAATTGGCTTTATTTTGAGTTATTGAAAATAACTTTTTATAACTTTGAGAATCGTTATTTAAATTCTTAGTCCGTACATTGCATTCTACTTTCCAGCCTTTTTTTTCTTAATGGATTGAAACCAAATCTGAAGTTTGTCTTGAAGTAACTTTCTTGGCTATTCATGCCTGGCTAGAGTGAAATCAAGCTATCTACTACTACTAAATTTCTCATTATTATCTCAACTGAATATAGACAGTAAGGTAGCCTTGGAGGTAAATGTTAACTTGGTTAACCTGGGAAGTCTGTGGTTCTTGGATCCTTCCAAAATCTTGCTCTTAGATACATTCTTCTATGTTTAATGGCAGAAACTTTTTTTTCCTGAAAAAAAAAAAAGCGGGGTGGGGGGGGGAAAGGCGCACTGAGTTTGAGAGCACATTATGCGGTTGACTGACTTTGGAGACAAGAATTGTCCAACAGTGGCTTGTGACTAGAAAATGTGTAGGTTAAAGGAAGGGAAAGGCACAGGAAGGAGACCTTCAGTACATCATAAAAGGGTAGGGTTTTTTTTTCACATAAGTGTCTGTGTTGGTTTAAAAGAAAAAGAATAGATGTGTCAACATCAAAGATGTCTCCTATATAAGAGTCTGACAGTATCTTGTATGTTTCCTTTTTTTGAATTTTATACAATGTATTTTCTCAAAAGATAGTAAATGTTGAGTTTCTCATGAAGAGTCTGTTTAGAAGAAAGAAATACTTCATCTTGGAGATGATGCATTTCTTACATATGTAAAGGAATTTCTATCTATAAAATAAACTCTCCACAAAATAAAATAATTGTAGACCCATTTTAATTTGTGGAATTTGAGGCTATTACTGAGTGAAGTTAATGTTTTTGAATCATATACTCTGAAAACAAAAATAGTCATGGTGGAGTAACTTATTGGAGAATTGTATTCTGACAATTTAAATGTGTAATGGCTTAATCAGATTTAGTATTTTTAGACCTTTAGGGGTCAGCATACCCTAAGAATGGTTCAAAAGGTTAACCCTTCCAAAGTAGGCATGTGAATCCCATAAACTGATTCTCTGTGAAATATTTTCTGTCTAATTGCAAGTAATGGCTTTCTGCTGCTCACAGATACTTTAAAAGCTGGATGGTTACTGAGTTTCATGTGTATTATTTTTCTGATGCATTAAGTTAATGTTTTGTGTTGTTTGGAAGCTGGTTCTTCCAAGCTAACACTCACTCGTTTGTGTATCCAATAGAGGTTGTTATCTAGGCAAAAGTAAAGTTGATACACTTTTTTTTTTTAGATTAGTCATTAGTAAGTCACATAATTCTTTATGATTTTATTCCTAGGGATGGTTAAAAAGGGAATTATGGGTAAATCTCATGTCCTCATACTGGTTTGGATGAGGAGTTTTTTCTTAGAATTTTGAGTATTAATAATTAATTTTTTTTTTGTCGTGAAGATAATAGATCAACTACAACAACATGTTCAAAGTATACCCTTGGTAGACATTCTGGTGTGTTTTCTCATTCAACTACTAAATTGAAGCAACTTCTTATATTCTGTTTAAGTGTCGATGTTGAAGCGTGCACCATTTTGTTTTCCACTTGCTTTGTCATCTGTGGTATCTTTCCTCTTTTTGACTGGTACTGCACTGTATGTAGTTGCTCCTGGCTTGTAACTTGGAAGTTTAAAATCTGTTTTTAGAGTGATCCTGTAATTTATTAAAATTTATTTTTTTTTTTAATAACACTGAAATATTAGAGATTAAATTTTGTCAAAAATAAGGATGGTAAAGCACACCTGAGATTAAATTCAGCTGACTAGGTGAGCATTCAGTCAAGCAATGAGGATTTTAAAGAAACAGTAGAATGTTAAATACAGAGAAGTGGTAGGTTTATGGTGGTTATGTGGGATAATATGTAACTTTTTAATAGATGTTATAGAACAAAACACTTGAAAGAGAGGTAGTGTTTAAGAGGAGTATATCTGAAGTTGGTATTTGATAGTTGAGATTTTCTTTTTAACTTTCCGTGTTGTTTGAAATGTCAAATGCCTATGTGGATTGAAGACATTTCTCAGTCTCTGTTCATGTATATTAGGAAGAGTTAAAGAACAGACTATGTGCAAGGCTTATATTTTGGGGTATGTAATTTAAATGTACTGTTTATCTCCACAGCACCTAGTTTTTGGTAGGAGGACAGTGACTTTTTAAATCTTTCTCTAAGAGTACTTGAGAGAATGTATCCAGAGAATTGGCAGCAGGCCAGTGAAGACTGTATGGAAAGAATATTTTCCAAATGGAAAATATTCAGCATCCAAGCTAAAAAACCTAGGATGGTAGCCTATCAGAAAAATAAACTCATATTGTCAAATAGGTGCGTATTTTTGCCTTGCAACAGCCATAGGGGAGGAAGCGCACTGCACCTGGGTGGAGTTGTTTCTTTAGCAGGGTTTACATGCATGACAAAAACTGCACAAGCATTAATACTGTGAAAACACAAGAGGGAACCTGAATTTGTGTGCTTTTCGTATTTAGATATACATTCAGGACTTAATATGTCAATTTTCCAAAAGAGTCAGCAGGCTAGGAAAGTGGTGAGTGTGCAAATACTGCAGTTAAATTTGTGTCTCATTTGAGTCATATCATTTACTGTGTTTGAATGAGTGCAGCTATACTTGTTCTGTATTATATAATCTTTCACTATTATACTGGTTTTGCTTGTGTCGCATTTATGAACACCTATGATTTTTAAGGACAAGGCAGAGATCAGATGGAGTTTTAGAATATCAAGTACTGTTTGGTCTGTTTTGACACCAAAATTCTAATTTTCCTGACTCCAAAATAAAAAGAATTGTATAATTATTTGGAATTTCCTAAAATGAGGTAAGAGCTTGATTATTTTTAATGACAAAGTGGTTTGCTTACATAAAAAGAGGTTGTTATATCTTTCAAGCATAAATATATATATTCCTAAACAACTGCTTAAAGCACATATTGAAATGTAAGTCAATGAACTAATTTCACCTTTAAGAACTTGATTTCAACTGCTATTTATGATCCATATAGACACTTTCACTGTAACGTCTTACCCTTCAAAAGAATGTGTGGCTCATAAAAATGGTTTAAAATTGCATGCCTGGGAACTATAATTCAGAGGAGACTGGCTTTAAAGAGACATGATAACGTAGATTGGAACAGAACTGCAAATTCAGCTTGTGCAGGGAAATTTTAAAACAGTTTTATCTGGTGGTGAGGTTTTGTTTTCCAGTGTTTCTCCCTTCAAGAGAAATAGAAGAGGAAAATAGATTTGCAAACCTAATGAACAAGTTATGTATATATAGCTGCTCAGACTCATAGACAGTTGTCTTAATTGCATTGTGGTTTGTGCATGCATGGAATGCATGGTTCTCACTGCTAAGAATCTGGCTCTAGCTTTCCTTGTATTGTCGTGGTCATAACATGTATGTGACAGTGGCTTACAAAACGATTTATTTTTTTTTAGTTCTTTTGCTATGTATTGAATATTATTCAGGAAATAAAACCTCTCAGGAAATTTTGCATTTATTTACTCCTATTTATAAATACTAATAATTGTCAACCATTCCATTTACATTCATGGTATTTGAGGCAATGTACGATCATATGCATAGGTTACCTAAAATAAATTCTTTTTTGCCAACTTACTAGAAGTGAAACTCCTGTTCCTCACTATGTATTTGTAGACTGCATCTTATTAGAAGTAGCAAGTTTTTTCTAGTTGTTGTTATTATTTTAATGTACTTTTTTGTGTTTGGTTATGTAACAGTAATTACAAGGACTTTTTGTCTGGAATTACTACTGTGTGACTTTAACACATACTAACACACACACAAAGATTAAGGGGTAAAGAAAGCTTTGAGAGTAATGTTATGTAAAGATTATTTTGTCTGATGTTCTAGTTGGGTCAAAAAAGCAACTAATTGTGAAGGTGCTGCTTCCTCTTTCCTCAGAATACACTCATTACAGCTGTACATGCTCTTAAATCTGAAGCCCTTCTTCCAAGGCGGTAGTAGAGGCAGAATAAACCATACTTGTCATATTGAAGTCTGTCTTCTTTTACATGCCTCAACAGGAGATCCTGTGAGCCTGTTCTTCCTCTCCTTCCCTCTTTTAGCAATACAGAGTGCTGTTTACCTGGGAAAGAAAGACCTGAATATTGCATGGGTGTGTGTATAGAAGAATCTGTGATATGCAGAGAGGGAGAGTCTCCTTCATGCATGTGGCTCAATTGATTAGTGTCTTCCATGTGTGCTGTGCTTTCAGCATCACATTTGCTCTGTGCCAGCTGTTAGAGATCCCCTTGCAAAGCGGCAAGGGTAGTTGCACAGTACAGGAGGCGGAAGAAAGGTTGAGAGGGTGATCTTGTATGAATCAAACAGAAAGAGTACCTAGTAACTGTTGAGCATAAGCATGGAAGATGAAGAAAATATCTTGCATGGGAAAAGAGGAAATAGTGTGCCATGACTTAGAAGATAAAAGGGAGCTAATAACTGAAAAATCATCAAATACTGTCTGGCCTCTCCTGTAAATAAATCACTCTTTCATGTGTACAAATTCTCACCTTTCCTTTTTCCAGCCCGTGTCTTTCATTGTGCATTTTGCATAGTTAAATATAGTGCATTTCTGGCCAGGCTGCATGCAGAAAGATTCCTCATCAGAAGCACAATTAAGTATCCAGTATCTGCCTGGCTCATTGGAGTGCTGTGAATATAGTTTTGCTAGATCGTTTACAGTACGCTGAAAATGTGCAGGGCCTTATCTGCACCGAGCGCTGCAAGCACCAAAGACAAGGAGAATGCACACCTTGATGTACGGCACTTTGAATCGCTTAAGTGTTTAAAATATGAGTACAGCTAACTTCAGAATGTTCTTGAAATGTGCTTCATGGACAGCAGCACTCATTACCACGGTGATTTTTAAATAGTGCTTCAGAAGGAGCTTTTTAGAAGACCTCCAGCACAAGTGCAAGAGGAATTTGGTTATGTTCTTATTTAGAAACCTTCCTTGCTTCTATTTTAATAACTAGAATGAAGCTTAATTTCAGAGCAAAGAGATAACAAAAATCATTTTTAAAAGGTTCTCCCAGGAGTGCATTGGAGACTCGTATCTGAGCATTCACCTGCACCTTTAGTAGACCATATACTTGGGTAAAGAGTGTGTGGGCAAGTTGTCTTACTGGCACTTTATGCACAGTGGCCTTTTTTTTATGTCAGACACTTAAAATTATGATATTTCTCTTTACTTTCAAAGGTGTAGTTTTCTGGGATTTTGTTTAGAACTCTAATTCAGCAAAGCCTCAGTTGTTTGTTTGTGGTAGGGGAGGTTGAGTACATTTGGATAAGAGAATTTTCACTATAATTAATGGACATCAGGAAACATGACCCTGCCTAGATAAAAGGGAGTTCTGGATCATTAAGATTTAGATAATGGAAGGGGTTATATGTGAAAAGCAATTGTCTGGTATGACAATAGCAAAAGAAAAATAGGGTGGGAAGGTTTACTTTTGTTTTTAGCTGGTTTAGAAAACATAAACACAACGTGCTTAGTAAAACTCTAGCAGACACTATGTTTGGAAATTATGTAATAACTCCATATAGGCTGTAATGATATCCTGAAACCCTGTATTTAAACTAACCTGAATTACAATGAGAGATAAACAGAATATTTACCCATCCCTTATGAGCTGCTGCTGATATGTAAATTTATTCTTCTACTTTGCACAAATATACTTTTGAGCTACTGCTTAAACACTTCAAGGTCCTTAGCCAAACAGTTTTAATGATGCCTCCAATATTATGAAAGTGTGACATTTGATGAATGCCTTGTATAGTTGTGATATCGGGGAAAGTGTAAACAAAAAACGCACATCAAGTCATCGTGCAACACCTAGATAATTTATAATTTTACTGTTTATATCCATCTTGACATTTTTTATCTGCCAAAGGCAGGTTTCATTTGGAATCTTAATCTGAGATTTATTTGGTGGATCTGGAAATCATAGCTAGAGTTCCCACAGGAAATGGTCCATCTACCAACAGATTAAATGGCAGTCCTGCAGTTGTTAAGGGAGCTCTGCATTTAACACACATGCATACTCATTCAGTCAGCACTGTGGAGAAAAATTAAAGTAGTAACCCAGGTTTAGGAACAATGTAGCTAAAAAGTCCCATATTTGCTGAATGACAAAGGGTTATATAGCAGCATTTCATTTTATTATTCGTGCTTGAATTTCTTGTTTGCTTTGTTGAGTCTGCTGACGAATACTAATAAATGCCTGCAACAATCCAGACGAGAGATGCCTGGCAACAAAGCTATGCGGTGGACCTCCCTGATCTTCTCCAGTTCACAACCTGACCTTTTGAAAAATTGGCTGGGCTAAGCTGCAGAATTTGGGTGTAA
The DNA here is from genome assembly GCA_033124195.1 of Coracias cyanogaster. NCBI lineage: Eukaryota > Metazoa > Chordata > Aves > Coraciiformes > Coraciidae > Coracias > Coracias cyanogaster. Next base: position 47,264 of record JAVSBS010007430.1, read on the forward strand.
TGGTTATTGTTAACTCCAGCTTTAGGATTTATTAATTTGTGTGATCAAGACTTACCTATACTTCAAAGTTTCAAAAGACCAAACACAATCATCCATCCATTAGAACTAACATTGTGTTTCAGTGAATCCCACTTAGATTCTGTCTAGAGATTCTGCTGTTTTGATGCAGTTGGAATATAAAAATGCTTTTTCAAGTGTGAGACCAATCCAATAAAAATCTGGTGTCTTTTCAGAAACTAATATTTTAAAATAATACGTTAATGAATTGCAAATGGAGAGTGGCATGCTAAAGGAAATGCCTGATATTTACATATTAATAAATACATCACAATTAATTACAATGAAAACCAAAATAATGATTGGCCACATATTCTAAAGACAGCATTTTTCTATTTTAAATATACACTAGTTTGTATGCAATTGCTGTTTAGATGCAAAATAGGAGGGCAAAAGACAGAGAGAGATAGGCAAGGGAAACATCATTACTAAAATCAGCATCCTCAGAGAATTGTAAAAAATTGCCTTTGCCAGAATAACTCCAACTGTTCTTAATCTCCTTCTCAATTTATTTCTTTATGAAGGGTGTTGCCAGGGTTCCACACAAGTACAGGTGAATAAAGAAGCATTCAAAGTAACACAGATGTCCCCCCGCTTAAATTGGTAACACAGAATGAATTCACTGTTCCCCTTAGATTCCTTCAAGGAATAAAAAAAGTGAACCATTAAACCTCTGAGTTCTGTCTATATTTTAGCAGACAAAATATTTTCAAGTCTCTCTTTTTTGTGTGTGTATGCCATTGGATCTAGAGCAAACTAAGACATTGATGCAAAATATAATTTAGGTTATTCTTACTTCATTTGCAGAGAACTTTCTCAATACAATTCCAGTAAGTATACTATGTTCTCTTCGATTTGACAACTGAAATGCTTAGCTGTAGCCAGAGATCAAGCATTTGAATTGTATGCTCTGTTAACCTGAGTGACTTCTAAAACAGTTTTAATTGTTTGGAAGTTCTCTGTATCAGAATGATAGTCACTGGGGGGGGGGGGGGGGAAGGGGGAGGTTTTTTCATTCAAAAT
>JAVSBS010007430.1:58388-103971 GCA_033124195.1 Coracias cyanogaster
AGCTGAGCTGACGTCATATGGTATGGAATATCCCTTTGGTCAGTTCAGGTCAGCTGTCCTGGTTGTGTCCCCTCCCAGGATTTTGCCCACCCCATCCCCCTGGGGGGGGTGAATGTTGGGAAGAACCCCGGCGCTGTGCAGGAGCAGTCACAACATGGGAGTGTTATCAACACCCTTCTAGCTCCCAGCAAAAAAACACTGCAGCTGTGGGGAAAACCAGCCCAGCCAGACCCACTACAGAGGTGCTGGAATAGGGTGCACAGGGAAGTGGTGGAGTCACCACCCCTGGAAGTATTTAAAAGATGTGTACATACGGTGCTTAGCAACATGGGGTAGTGGTAGACTTGATAGTGCTCTGGGTTAATGGTTGGGCTTGATGATTTTAAAGGTCTTTTCCAACCTAAATGATTCTAAGATTCTAAGACATAAGGAAGAAATTCTTTGTGGTGAGTGTGGTGAAACACTGGAACAGGTTGCCCAGAGAGATGCTCCATCCCTGGAAAAATTCAAGGTCAGGCTGAATGGGGATCTGAGCAGCCTGATCTAGTTGAAGATGTCTCTGCTCATGGTGGGGGAGGGAGTAGGAGGCTGGACTAGGTGATCTTTAAAAGGTCCCTTCCAACCCAAAATATCCTATGATTCTATGGTATGCAGTTGATACTGTTTCTCATTCTTATTTTACTCATGATGAATGTCCTTTAATAATGAATATGTGTTTTTTATTAAAAAAAAGAATGTTTTGATTTTAAAATGGCTAATCAAAAGTGGATGAAAATTTTTAATACTTCTACTTTGCTAAACATGTCCAAATTATCATTTTATGATTTTTTTTTTTAAATTCCCAAATTGGAGCATTTTCTTATGGAATTTTCTATGTTACAAACCCCTGTCTTTTCAGGTTCAGTTGTTTTTTTCTTCTTTTGACTGCAGTTATTATGAAAATGCATAACTCAAGCTAGGTCTTAGGTCTTAGGTTTTCCAAAGAGCTGACTGCTATCACAAGGCATCTCTGTCTATCCTATGGGGAGATCAATAACGTGTTTTAGGCAGGCAACTCTGTTGTAACTGTGCTATGATGTTCAAACCAGCTGATGGCTGGCTGCGGACTTTGGAAAAGGGCTTCAAAAAACTAGGATGTAGTTACCAGGCTACTGCAGTGGTAGAACTAGTGGTATTCTTCCTGCAGCTACCTATTTAATGAACATTTGTCTCTGAGATAGATTTGTCTTCATTTCTGCACAAACTCTTTGCACGGAAGGCAGATGCCTTCATTGAGCAGCACCACACATAGTTGGTCTGACAGCAGGAATATCTCTGTAACTCACTGGTGCCTCAGAAAGATGTTGTTTATCCTGTATGATGCTGATGGGGAAATTAAAGGGTAGCACATTAACATGTCTCATTCATAATTGCTCTAAAGTATACTTCAAAATACAAACTAAAGAACAGTTCTTAAGGTTACCAAGCATGTGCTGTGCCCATTGAAGTCAGTGGAAACCGTGGACGCTGTAGGCCCTCTAAGAACTAGGAAAGCAAATAAAGTACAAATGTCAAGGAAATCAATTAAAGTCTCAGAGCCCTAACTGCATTGCACACAAGCGTTTATCAGCAGAGTGGTGCTACATCTCTTTTGCCGTTGATTTAGGAAATCCAACTTTTCATTGACTCAACAGCAGCTTTCAATGCCCCAAGGACCTAAATGGAACTAATAATAGGAAATCCTTCCCTTCCATCATTTCACTTGCACTAATCCTTGTTAAAGTACCATCTCATCAGCAGAGACTGAGGCAAGTGTATCTTGCTTCTTGCCAGTAGCAGGGAGGAAATCACACACCAGGGAGTAAGATGTCCTTTCCATTGTGCATCTTTCCTATGTACTTTATCTTCTTCACTGCAAGATGCTAACACTAATGTGCCCTATGGGTCCTAAAGATTCAAACACAATGGCACAATATGAAGTTTAAGCCTAGAAAGAAATTGAATTTCACTTCCTCCAACACTGAAAAGATCTGATTTTTTCCAATTAAAGATAATTTTCATTATAGTGTTATCCATTAAAAATTGCTTCCTGTGGAAAACTGGATTTCTGATTAAAAGAGCATTTTCACAGCAGGAATTTCTTATTTCAGGAAAGAAATATGCTTTTCATTAGAACTCCCAAGTTCCAGTTTTAAAATACTGGGTTAAAATCCAACACTTCAATTTCTCTTTTAGTGCAAAATTAAGTTTTGGCAGGAATTCCTTCCTCTTATTTTTTTATGCAAACTGCATGTCAGGGCTGTGATTAACCAGAGTGGTCTCAGCTGGGACCCCCAACCATGCAATCCCTGCCCACCCAGACCTCACTTGAGCTCCATTAGAAATGTATTCGTGCTCACTCCTGTCTACCCCTTATGGATTGTTTTTTACTGCATGATTCTGAAAGCCAGGCTAAATCCAGGCTTTGTCTACTGTTCTTCTTCTGGCCGTGTCTCTGTGATGGACCTTGGATCTATGTTTAAGCCCTGTCTCCTGGTCCTGACTGGACCTTGGATGTCATTCATCACCATGCTGTGTCTGTGGGTGTTAATAGGACCTGTTGCCATTCTGACACTGTTCAGATCCTGTTAGAAGACATCCTGCTGTGTTGGGCTCTTCCTTGGCTCCCAGCTCATCCCTGCTGAGAAGCCCTGATCCTGCTGGGCCCTGCTGTTGCAGTGGTGGAAAGGTGTAGCTTGTCACTCGGATGCCAGAGAATAACAACCATTCTCTTTCATTGGTTTATATTACATAGTTCTGGTATAACAGATATCTCATGAGCAAGACCCAGATTCTGCAACTAAGACTGAGCTGACCTTGAACTAGGAAACAGAAGCTGCAAAGGGGAAAGAGAACTCCCCCAGTTTCTATCAATACCCCTCCCTAGGGCTGTGATGTACACAAGACTGTTCACATCTGGGTTTGAGCACAAAAAAACTTCTCCATAAAAGTGGTTCATTTAGGGTGACTGCTCTTGGCAAGGGCAGCTTTTAGCTGAGCCTGTGAATAGTGCAGAGTGAAGGAGACAAGTTTACACGTCGGCCCTCAAGGACTGTATAAAAAAGCCCCTGGTCAGCGTTCTTAGATGTCATATTTGATGTGCTGTTGTGCTTCCTGTAGTCTTTCCAGTGCTTTGAAACTCTCTTTGATCAATATATCCTTGGATTTTCCACACGTTTGTTTTCTTCACGTGGGTTCGTACATTGAAGTTCTCAATGGTGATTAAATTCAACATCTGTTTTGGTGATGTTAATATGAGGCAGCTGCAGGAACAGACAAAACTATTGGAATTCTACCTATCATGTTCCTGCAAGATTCACTACCATGGGCAAAAGTGTTCTGTGGTGAGAATAAAAATGGTAAGGCCATTAGACTTTTGCAATAGACAGTGAAATGTCAAGATGGAGAATGGAGATGAACAAATTAATTAAATCTAGCAGACAAGCTGTAGGCTGCTGGTTGCTGAGTAATTAAATTATAATGAATAATTAAAACTAAAGGCTAAAGGATTGATATTATGGGATCACCCTAGTAAATAGTCAGTAATTTATCTTCTATTACTGTTATTGGACCAGTAGGTCAATGACCTTTTCTGACAGCATCTGGGCAAACTGCAACACTACACAGTCTATTCTTTAAATTAAAAGATTCCTGTTTTAGCAGTTTCCTCTGGCAGGAAAGCAAGCACATCTTCTTGCTCCATTCTTTTTATTGAAAGGGCACTATCAAGCTTCAAATCCCTGTTTAAATTTTTAGTTTGGTTTCCTAAGGAAGTGAAGCTTATACAATAACACTGACTTTCTCTCCATATGTCAAGTCCTACTCCGTAACTTTTATACTGTTTGGCCAAGCACAAACAAACTTAAAAGTATGGATGGAAAAGTGTCAGCTAGACCTATGTTCTTAAAATCTTTGTCAAAAGCAAAATCAGGGTAGAAGACAGAGATGCATTCTCTGCTAGTCATTTTCTTGCTCTTACCATTCACCATCACCTTCTCAGTTTCTTAACGTAATTCCTGAAGTGGGAATATGGAAGTGGACAAACTACCCTGAGCATAGAACAGTGAAACAGCAGTAATCTCTCTTTCACACAGACTAAATGTTCACTAGTTTCTATGTCAAGCTAACTCTTGCCCACCCAATTGCACTTGAAAGCTGTGTGTTGTTGATTGTCTATTATGATACCCCCTCTGCTATGTTCAGTGTTGCTACTTTCCATGAGACTCTACCAGAAATCCCAGTCTTTGCTCTTTCCTACTTATCTAACTCTGCACTGGCTATTTGTTTGTGCCCACGCTGCCTGTTGGTTGAAACTGTTTAGTACCAGTGGTCTTTTCTCTGACAATGCCATTTTTTAATATTTGGTGTCACCTGCAGTATCAATTTTTCTGTTTTTCCCTAGGCTATAGATTAGCATATTAAAAGGATCCAGGATAATGAATGAATCTCTTCAGGGCCTCATGAAAGAAATCTTGATGACCTCTCATTTACAATTACATTTACAAGACTGGTTAACCAGAGTTTAATGTATATAATGTTACCATGATAACTTTGTAGTGTTCTAGCTCCTAACTGCATGGTCTTGATGTACCAAATCAACAGATTTGCAGAAGCATTAGTATATTGCCCTTATCAGCCAACCTTGTAATCTCCTCAGTGATGTAAAATTACACTGATGTCATCTTAGCTATGTTTTTCCCCACTGTTGCTTTAATAATCAAGTCCTGCAACACCTTCTGTGATGCTTCTCATGTGGTGATCAAAAGAGTGAAAAGTTGGACTGTGAGATAAGAGTTTAAACTTTTACTTGGATTTCTGTTATAAAAATGTGTATTAACACATAGTTTTCCTTTAAAAAAAGCTCTAGATGTGGAAGAGTTAAAACTTCTACTGCAAAATTTTCGAAGGCAAAAAATTAGGCAGTGGTGGTATTTTATTTCATTATGCCATGATACAGAACACCTCTTCTTTTTGTTTACTCAGATGCCTGTCTTCATGACCCAGTGTTCTAGACTTGTAGCTCAAACTTATGCTTAGTATTCTTCGGGCCTGTGTCTTAAGCATTTTGTATAGTATAGGACATCTCTCTTATATAAACTATCTCTCTCTTATTCCTTTGTGGACCTGTGACCTAACTTTGTCTGCCAGAATTACTACGAACACCCATAGTCTTACGCTTACTGAAGTGGAGGTGTGCCCAACTCTCCAAACTTTTTGGTCTGTATTTCCTAGTCCATTTTTTCTAACATATGCATTGAAAGCGTCTGGGCTTTGCGTGGAGTTCAAACCAACACTACTCAACCAGGGAATGCAGACAGGAACAAGTCCACTATGATGTCTCTAACAGATATCTCAGCCATGCCCTTGAAATCGAATAACATGCAGCAGGTTAGACAAGGAACCAAAATACAAAGAATTTGGTCTCTGGCATGCTCCATGTTCCCTTTATTATAAGATTAAATGGAGCTAAAACTGGCCAAATATATCAGCGTGCAATGGGCTGCTGGTATTATTCCCTTTAGACCTTTGCTGGTGTATATATGCTACCTTCAGTAAGCAAGAAATATATTTTGATGCACCCTCAATCCACTCGACCCAGTGGAGTGTCTTAAACCTTTAGCAATGAAGAGGTAGTGGACAGCAGCGTGTGATGAGTGTGTAATATGTTTGTGTTAAGCCAACTTGTTAAAACTTTACTCCTGAAACTATGCATTTTGGAACAGAGCAGCTTTCCACTCTGTTCCTACTTTCATACTTATGCTCTCTTCTGAAAGCACCTGCATAACAGAAAAGAAATGTAATCGGATGATGCCACCCAGCCACTACTTATTAAATAAAGTCCTTTAAAGAAGGGGTTTAGATATGGCTCAGAGACCACACTGAGTTGGAATAAACTTTTTAAATATTTGACTGGCTGAAGAATGAACATATAAAAGTGATGGTGAATTTCCTAGTGTAAATCACTAATATTATTTCAACAATATAATTGGGCTGAGAAAAGAAAAATGATGAATTCCAATATAACAATAATTCTGGACATTTAAGAACTGAGGAAGGAATTACGCTTTTTCTCTGAGGTAGAGTGTCACAAACAAAGTGGTACTTAACTGCTTCTCTTGCCTTCAGTCTCAGTACTCCTTCCTCCACACATGATTTAAATTGTTCCGCTTAAATTCAAATATAATAAATTTTAAGCCAATTTTGGAAAAAAAAAAATACTCAGCCCAAAGCTGTTGCCTGAAGTATCTGGTACTTGCTGCAGCAGAGGATGTAGACGTATGCAATGATATTTAGCTAAAGGGTATCGAAGGACACAGTCTTTTTTAAAACATATTTCCCTAAAAGATGAGATACTAAGTATTTGAGAAACACTGAATGAGGAAAGCCAAGATTAAAAATCATATGCAGCAGCATACTTCTTAAAGGCAGCAAAAGATTACAGATGCTAGTAGTCAAGATTTAAAAGAATGTGACTTATTAATGCTGTTATTCTGCATATTTTTTTACTGTGAGAGTTTCATTGTTGTCTTTTCAGTGCATTTGTTTCAAATATTATTAAGATTTTCATGGTAAATTAACTTCTGATTTTATTTAGTCCACTCAGGGTAATAAAGGCTAGCAGACATTCTGAATTAGGATTGGTTGTATACTCCCTTTTTTGTGTTTGTAATATGAATACCCAAAGTCATGTTAGCTATGAAGATCTGTATTATCTTAGTTCTCAATAATAATGAGCAAGATTTATTCTTCTCTTAACTTTAGTACTTTGATATTGTTTTGTCTGGTGTGGGTAAAGCAATTTTTTCATAACCTGCTAACATGCTGAGCACACTGAAGTTCCTCTAACATAAATAGTGTTCAATTCAATACTGCAAATTCAGCAAAGCAGAATTTGAGAATCCTCTGTAATTCTGTCATGAGTATAGCTGTATTGTTTTTGATACAAGGTGGAAAAAGCAGAGTACTGCTAGTACTTCATTTTTCTGCTCTTCATTGAAAAATTTAATTCACCCCAACACCTTTCTGCACCAAAATTAAGAAACACGTTCTTTTCCATCTGCATGAAATCTGAAAATGCTTTTCCTGAGAGAAAACCTGGGAGTTAGCCATATCTTTAAAACAGCAAAAGGGTGGAATTTCTTCCAATGTATGCCAGTGGAGATTGTACCACACAGGGGAGTTGCTGTAATTATTTTCTACCTTCTCGTTGAACATCCGTACCTCTTGAGAAGTAAATAGGATGTCAGTAGGAAGAAAAGTATTTCCCTGCAGTTTGCTGCATCAAAGTTCATTTTTGTCTTCTGAAACATGTAAAGATTTAAGTTGTCTTTTATTTCTGAAAGTGATCAAAGAGGTCTATATTCCAAAAGGTCTCAGCAGGGTTGATTTAAAACTAAGAGCAATTGGTTGTGGCAACTGAGCCCTTCCCAGGGTTACGTCCCTGCTGAGATATGCGCATCCTGTCCTGTCTCTTACTCCATGGTGGCTAAAAATTTACCCAGAGGAATCTGTTATATTGAACAAAGTACAGATGCAAAGAAGGGACCAAACCAATATTTAGGTAATCCATTTAATTATGTTGGCTACATTTTCAAAGGCTATTCAGTTTTCTTGTAATGTTAGTCCTGTTTTGCCTGCTCAGTGTTTGAAATGCAAACCCCTTTCCCTTGCCTGCACCACACACCCATACATGTGCATAAACATGCATACGTGCTTTTATTGCATAGGTGCCCAACCAGCAAATTCATATGGGTACATAGCTAATTGTATATTAACTTAACATACAGCTGGAGATTGTATTTATAAGACTGTAGATTGGTTTTGATGAAATGTCCTTAAATATTTGGAAATTTGAATTCTTCTTGTGAATTTTTGCATGCTTAGCTTAAAAGAGGTACAAACCTGACCTTTAAAAAAAAAGGATAAATTGGGAATTTTGTTTTGGAAGGCTTTCACAGGTTACAGTGAGTTGAAGAGAACTCAGTTATTCTTGTATTTATTTTACATGGAGTATGATAAATATAGTCACAATTGGTAGCCCTTTACTTTGCAGATTAGACTCATTGACTGTATTAGGACTTGTCAGTTTTCCCTGAGTAGCTGTTTTAAGCAGAAAGTCAGCCCTTTCCATATGGGGAAAATTAGATGAATCTATTTAAAATCCAGTGCTGCAGTCAGAAGGAAGTAATGAGTTACTTTCAATAAGGTCAGGAGACTCATGTCCTGCTCTTTCATCTCTACAAACAAGATTTATTTCTGTTAAAAGTAGTGGAATCTACACTTTTCGCCAGTTAGTTGCCTCCTTAAGATAATATATCTGATTGGAATTTTCTTGTTATTTCATGTGATGAGAGTTAATTATCATTCATTTTCTCTCAAGGACTGGACTGATAGTTGCAGATTTTGGGGAAGATTGAACATCTGCATGTGAGCTCAACTTGTAAGCTCAACTGCTTATTGTCAGGGTACTCTTGTATAGGCAAAGTCAGTATTAGAAGACAGCAAATAGAAGACTGGGTATTTTTACTCTTCTAGATCTTTTGTCTTCCTCTTTGTGTAAAGAAGTTTTTTTTTAAAAAATATGTTTTTTATATTTTAGCATATGGTGACTCAAGAGTTCTCCCAGAGCAATTGCATAAATATTATCTTATACAGGACAGTAGTAGTAGATTGGCCTAAATAAATCTTCAGGTAAGAAAGTCAGAGACAGAAGAATTGCTGCATATAGTAACTTTCTGTTGCAGGTTACTTGAGGGCAACATGCCCATGGATAAAATACAGTGAAATGAAGAACTCTTTCTAGAGTAGTAGCTGATTTCAGTGTTTCTCTAATACTTCTATGTTTGAGCCACTGGAACTTACTTAATATAAGAATATTTTAGAGCTTGGCAGCGTCTAAGAACTTTTTGAAAGCAAATAATGTTGATGGTTTCAATTGTCTTGCAATGTGGGGAATTTTGAACTGTGGAACAGGGAATCATTTGACAAGAATGAAGAGGTAAGATTTGTACTTATGTGCACTTCTAGCCTTCAGATTCATCCTGAATGACTGTGTGTAACAATTCTCAGAATTATCTTTAAAATATCAAATAGTAATCACTTTGGAGATTCAGTGCTGTTAAATCACTGGTGTCATCAATATTTCTGTTAAAAATGTTTAAAATGATGAATCCAGTAAACTATCACCCTGTCAGACAGCATCTCTTTCACTTCTTTGGAAAATCCCTTGAGTTCTGAAGGATTATACATTAGCTGAACGCTCAAGATTTGTCTCTGTGCCCATAGATGTTATTGATGCATTCAAAAGATTATCCTGTGATGATGAGTTAGTTTTCCTCATATTTGAGTTTTTGTGAAGTAGACTGGCTCTGTCAGATGCAAGAATTACTTTTTACAAGTGTACATTTACGGCTAGTCCTGCCACTACTTCCCATTGTGAAGTACGAGTTTCAGTTGGAATAAGTACGAAAATATCAACCAACCAAAAATGTGCTTTTTTGGGAAGAAGAAGCTTCCTTCTCCCACCCCAGTGCTGTACGAAGAGGGACCTCAGGCTATAACTTTTAAAGACACCTCTTCTTCTCAGACCAGGTAGCACAGAGTAGCCTGTGTCTCTGCTATTAAATCCTCTGAGTCTCCCAGACAGGATGGCTGCTCTCTCCCCACTGGGGATGTTCTGTGTTGATTCCTGCTCCATGCCCAATAGGTGCTCAGAAGAGTGCTTTGGCTGGGGCCAAAACCATGCCCCAAATCCTTCTCCAAGTATGGACCATTGAGCTCTGGACTATGGATAATTCCTTGGCAATGTTCAATTTGCCAAGAAGGATGTAAATTTGGATATACCACTGTGCCACTTCCAATTCCAGGCCATTCTATGCTGAGAAATACAGAAGTTGTGAAACCTGTGCTTTGTGTGCAAGAACTGCACAATAAGCAATTTGTGGGTTTTCACCATTCTCCTTTCCCTTCTTCTTATGTTGCTTAGATGGCTGTACAAAGGGGACACTGACTGGCTCATCATTCAGATATGTCTCATAACTCAAGTCAGGCAGATTCAACCAAAGTTGACACAAATCACAAACATTTTTAAAAAATCCGTCAGCTGGTGGGGAAGTGGAAAGGGCAGAATATGCTAATTTAACAACAAGTTCAAAAATTCCAAATCTGTAATGGTCAGTAATGCTTTTGCATAATATTTTAAATGGTTTCTCTGGAATGTGTCTTGTCCTTGATCAAAACGTCACAACAAATTACCACGTAGATGGAGTGGTTTGATCAGAAGCACCCACAGCAATGGAAACGGATCTTGACCATATTGTTCTTTCTCTTCAATCACTGTCAGAGATGAAAGGTTTCCAGATTTTGGTGATCTACAATTCCTATCATTAAAACAATTTCAAACAGTGGAATCTTGTGGATATGTAAATTTTCATAATTTTAAAAGTGGAGTTATGCATACTTGTACAGCAATGTGCCCTGTGCTGTGTGGCTTGTCCCTTGCCTGCTCCACCTTAGTAGACACAGAATATCCTTTTGTGCTGCTGTAAAGGTAATGAGCTCTCTTTTTAGAGGAATGAAACAAGTCAAAGATCGGCTCTAGAAATGGAAGAATTAGAAAACTAAGCCAAGCTCACATGGGAAAAAAGAAGGAGAATCTGCTAATGAGTCTACAAGGTCATATACATCAGCTCTGCAGTAGTTAGCTAATGCTTTAGTGCCATAATAATGGTATACAGCTTCCCCAAGGCAACCTGATGTTCTTCATTTGTGAAAAGTTAGTTACACATGTAGTGTTTTGACAAAAAAGAGGGAGATGCAAAGAAAAATTGATACATGTGTATTGTTTTATGATCTCTTCCTGTACTGTGCTACAAACACAAATTAATTTCTCATATAATCAATGATCATGAAAAAATTAGAAGGAACCGATCCTGTTAACAATTGCTGGTGTGCTCACTTGCCTCCACTGTGAAACTCACTTGAAAGGGCTTGAATCCCCAAGATTCATTCATACTTGTGAAATCCTAGCTAAAGAGGTGTGAGGATCTAAGATTGAGCTGGCCAAGCTAAGTAGAGCCAGCAACAAATCTAAGTGAGCCTCTCTGGTTGCTACTGGCACTGCTGCTCCATAGGACAGTGTGATAAGTACCACTTGCCCCCACTGTGGATACATCTCATCTAAAGTTAGTTACCTGTCTGGCAGGTGTCTAGCCTAAGATTATCTTTGAGGTTCTGTGTATAGTCAAATAAGCGTGCGCGTGTGTGTGTGTATATATATATATACACATATGGGAAATATGTGCTTTCAGAGGATAATTGTTTCTACCTTAGACTTGTACCTAGAAGGAGTTGAATCACCCTTTAGAAGAGTCTAACACATGCTGTTGAGATAGAGGCTAGGCAATCTGCTTAGATTAGATGTCTAACTTTGCACTGGCTAGATTTAAATGAAATGACTCCACTCCTGGTGTTTTCTTGCAAGTTTTTCCTTTCCTAGCATTCCAGAAGGGATAGATAAACTCTCCTGAGAAAGTATCTGCATCATGGATATTGCACATCTGTTATGTTTTTTATAGGTGGCTGGGTGAAATAATATATTAGGGTGAAATCCCTGTTCCTGAAGTTGTATATCATTGTCAGATTTCATTCATAAGACTTGACACTTTTGAGTTAATCTACTCCTTTACATGGGAATTCTCACAAGTGTAATTAAAGTTCTATTTTTAATGCCTATTATAATCCTATCATATCATTCACATCACAATATTTCCAATATTGGGACTGTAATGCTATGCAATGTATGTTCCCTGGGGTTCAAGTACAGTGGAAGATCTGCTTAGAAGTATGAGTGGGGTATAAATAAACTAGATCAGAGACAAGTGTGAAATCTTGGCTTCAAAGAAAGTTCAAAGAATGTAAAAGTGCTCAGGGAATAGTAGGAATGATTAAACCATTAGTGCCACTGAGAAAATGAGCCACCTCCTATGTTGGAGCTATGAATCAACTTTAGCCTCCAGTGAGTCTTGAATGCCTAATAATAATCCAAACTTTCAGCATCATTGAAATATCATGGAAGTAAAAGAGTTAACTTAGCTGTTGCTATTTATGCAATTCCTAAGCAATATATTACTAAGACTAAAAGAAAAAAAAAAAGGAAAAAATTAAGAAATGAAAAATTGAAATTCCCACAATAACAATCCAGACATTACCCCTGTTGACTATACTATCTCTCTTTTTGAATTTATTTTCCTCTTCTTAAGAATTGTTTAATGCATTTCTGTGAGACCAATTGTCTGCCATAAATCACATAGACTGATCAAAAGAAGAAATTTAAGAGCACTTTTAGCCATGTTACCTCTTCCTTTTCTGGGCTTGTCCTCTAAGAAGTGGAAACTTACCTCATGAAATTTTATATTTTTATGAGTTTAAGCAGAGGAGGCTGGCAATTGATAAAGACAGAAAGATAAATGCAATATTTCAAAGTCATTTTGTGGTTTAGGAAATACAGCCAAGACTTTGGAAATTCTATAATACCTCCTATTCTTCAGAGTATGGGCTAGTCTCTGCATCAAACAAAGCTTTCCCTGATGTCCAGATACTTGTGACTTCTGTCTGCGATGAGTATTCTTTTCCTTTTACTGAAGCAGAAATTGCTGACCAGTGTCAGAAGTTAGCTACTGGGTGGGTTACTCTCTGCTCATGGCAATTCCTATGCCTCAAGTAGCTTTACAACCTCCAGTATACCACACAAGCCAGGGACATTGACAGGAGAAGCTAGATCCCACATAAAGGTGATCCGTAACTCTTGTGATATGAGATTATCTCCTGTTTAGTAGAAGAGAATCAGAGATAAAAAGCTCTTTAGATACTCAAGTACTGCTTTTCCTTTTTCTTTTTTTTCAACGTTTGTGACAAGGTGTTAGATGAAGCATACAGGGTAGACCCTGCAAGGTACAAATGAGAAGCTCTGCCAGTAAATAATTAACATGTGAAGTCGTATAATTTCATATGCATCAGGCATATCAGACATGGAAATGCAGGTAAGACTGTAGCAACAGATCTGTGGCATAGACACATTACAGCTGTCTTTGTAGGGGGTAACTCCTGTATCATCCATTGTGATATCTATTATATTTAACATGTATAAGTATGGCTATTAGGACACAAAACAAGTTAATATAAAACAGAACAAGAGAAAATTCAAGGTAGGTACAGAAAGGGCATATTTTTTTCTGGGTTTTTTTTCGATTATTTTCCTACTTACAAGCAGTTGTTTCCACTTGTGAATGTTTGGCAGAAACAAGCTCTTGCAGCTTGTTTTGGGGGTTTTGTGGGTTCCACTTAATGGAGAAAAGCATCCTTTGAACTCTGCAGAATCACCGGGTCTGACCCCTTTCTTTCATAGTAGAATGGTGGCTACAGACAAGCTGCCCCTTTGTAGCCCAGTCAATGTCGCAACAGAAAAGGCCAAAAAGAAGGCACGGATAAGCTCCCTCTGCAGCAATCCTAACCCACAAAGGTGAGTGAAAGAGCACAGAGAGTGAGAAAGAGACATGTAATATTTGCTCCAGCAATCCCCAGTGCACTTTTAAGTACTACCTGGTATCCTGGAGCTTTGATGTGCCAGACAGCAAAATAGCCATGCTCAGCTTGCAAACCTCCAGGCAGATAGAAAAAGAATTCCTCTTCAGTGCCAAATAGGGGTGACAGAATATCTTTTGTTGAAAACTAAGGTTGAGATTATTTCAAACGGCAATTTTTTTTTTTACCTGACTAAATTCTTACCGCTGTCTTGTGTCGTTCAATGAGCATTGGGCAGATGCAGTACACAACTGGCCCATCAACAAGACAAAAATATTTCCTTTTGTTTATTATTATGTAAAGTAAATATTAGTAAAGTTAATGGAATCAAACTCATTTAAAGACTCTGGCTCATGTGTGGTAGCTATCATTGCTCTCTCGACACAGTAATATTTTTTACTAAAATTGTTGAAGAAGTGGGATAATTATTATCATACTGGTAGGAATGCTGTCTGGTCACTCTGAATTTTGCTTTTTTATGCTGAGGTCCAAAGATTTATGAACACTAACCTAAATCCTTTTGTGTTTCTGTTGCCCACCGGAGAGGACTTGGCTGCCAATTCCACCTTTTGCTGCACCAATTTTTCTCCTGAGGCACAGCTCCGTGGTGTGGACCCCAGTCCTCAGACTTGCTAATGAAAGTGAACGATGCTCAAACCAACACTGTCATCTGTGCAAGCCTCCTAACGTTTCCGTGTATGTTTTAATGGGTGAGTTACTCAAATCAAGGATCAAATTAACCAAGGGTGTCATTGTTTCAAGAGATGTAGCCTAAGCCAATAGCACTGAGGAATGGATGAGTTGCTCCATTCATCAGCAGGGGAGAGACTGGTTCTGAAGTTTATTAATATTAAATTCTGTGCCAAATAATTCCAGTACTAATGGTTTAAAAGCTGATGTAATATGCATAATTTCACAGATCTAAATAGCTTCCTAAATCCATAAAAGTTGGCCTCAATCTCATTCTCAAAATTATGTCCCACTCTGATAAATGCCATAGTGTGACGTAAAATTTCACGGTACTCCAGAAACAATAAAAATATAAAATAATTGAAATAAATATCAAATTAAATAACATAGAGGATGTTGTAGTGATTACATTATTCATTTTTATTTTATCATAACACTCCTTACTTCAAAATTTACTGAATGTGCCTTTGAATTTTCACCATTGAAAAGCCCAAAGTGAGAATTTAGGTCAAACTTGCCACTAAGAATCCCAGAGACTCAGCTATGATGGACTTTAAAAGTAGCCTTTTTTCTAGAAAGCGAGTTTTGATTTTCCTTCTAGACATTTTCTGTACTGATGTTTCTGAATGAAACAAATAACAAAACATTTGACCTTCTAGCTTTGTAGGAATAGCGTAGGGGTGAGTACCAGAAACTGCCTTATTGCGAACCCTGTGAGGGTATAAGTGTGAAGAACCAAATGCTGAAATAGTCACATGACTATCCCAACTAATGTAGGAAATTTAAGAAACACTCATGTCCTGTGACTCTACAGCAAGTAGGTTGTTGGGGTTTTTTTTCCCAAATGCTGACACAAGGCAGTGCTATGTTCAACATAGTGTCAAAAAATTTGGCATTGTGATTCATCAGCAGCTGCCGTTTGTGTATGGTGTGCTTCCTTGGGTGACAAGACCCTGCCCTCCAGGTCCTCTCAGGTCTGGCCAAGCCCAGGAGGAAACTCTGCTTCACATGTGCAGAGAGGTGTGCTCACCCCACCTCACTTTAGGCTACCTGTACGGACACTGGCAAGACCTTCCAACTGGGCTGCTCTCTGCTGCCTTCTGTATGAACCACCCCTCTGCCCACTGATTTTGAGATATTTGATGTAGATACTTTACTTTAAATGTGGCGCAGGGACACACACCTTTCCCCATCTTTTTCCTCCCTGAGGAAAATCTTGTGGCATTTAATCTGGCATTTCCAAATAGAAAAGGGGAGCAGTCATTGTAGGATTGCAATGGATCTTGTAAACATCTTTTCTGTCTTCAGAAACCGCATTTCAAGAGGAAAACATGCTCATTCTGCCCTCTGTGTTTGTCATCCTCTGGGATGCTCCAGGTTGGAAGAGACTTGACGACAAAATGTAGCCCATTCCCCTGCACCAAGACGAGGTGAGCCACACTACTTTTCCTGACAGTTCCCTGTGAGGGAGATCCCACAACCTCCTAAGCAGACTAGTCCAGCATTTTTTTGCCCCTATTGTTAGTCTGATTTGCCTCATGCCTGACTTTTTTTAAATGTAAATGCTTTACTTTTTCTTATTTCCACTGTCAACGTAAAGAATGGATTAATGTACACCTTGTGAATACAATGCAATTCCAATTTCTTATTTTGCCATAGGTATTGTTTTACAGTTTTCTGAAGAATATTTTTTTCTCCAGATGGTATCCAGTATAGCCCATGGTCTTCCTGGTGTATATTGCCCTGGACGTGGATCTATTGTGTTTTTATCAGTGTAAATTAAAGGTGTTCTTTACTAGGTATCTCAGAATATAGCCCAGTTTATACATTGCAGTGTGGTATTTGCTTTTCCACAATAGCATCATATCTTTTGCTTGTGAACTTGCCTGATCTCTTAGTGTTGCTCCTGGGCCCCTCACTGCCCTCTCTGTGCTTATGCACCATCTTTCACAACAGTTTTTAAAGAGAAGCAAACACTGGTTTGAACCATGACTTGCTGTTGGTTCATGCAGATGCCCAGTGGCAGAGGACTGGGAGGACAGATTTTGCAGTCGGGATGAAAGACAACATCTAAGTGCAGCCTGGGCCCAGCTGCTTGTTGGTGTGTTGTCTGCCATGACAAGACCAAACCAAAGAGGGATAGATGCTTCCCACTTATCTTACCCTTTCCTTCTGCTGCCTGCTTCAACATGTGCCCATAACTGAGACTCCTTCCCAGCTACTGCTACCAGAGAAGCTCCTTGGAGCAGAGAAACCCAACTGTCCCAAGGCTTCTGCTGCTAGAAAAAGGAGACCGATCCCGGCAGCCTGGAATTGCAGTGAAATATGCTGAAGTACTAGCCAATCACTGACAACAACACTTCTGCACGTATCAGTACTACTCCTTTCTTACCAAGGATTCCTGTCCCACTCTTAGTGCTGGTTTTGGCCCAATCCAGGTCCAGACAAAACTGGATCTGTGCTACAGAGAGGTTTGGAAAAAAAATCCCTTGAGGAAAGGGGGTTGGTGTCTCCATCTTCCAGGGAGTGGGGAAAGGAGATCATGGGGTTGGTCATCCAGAGCTTCTGGTGCACAACAGCTTCATAAGAGAAGAAAATCTATTCATCTCTACAGGTGAGAAGACAGAAGTATTGCTAGAATGAGCATTTTCCAGTGTATACTGAGAAGCCTTGCCCATGTGTGCTCCTAGAGCAGAACTGAGAGAGCAAAAGGGGAAAATGGCCTCTTCTTTGTAGTTAGATTTTGGCCATATGGTGCAATTTATTTCCTGTTACAGATCTTGGTTTTTGAGAGAGTTCTTATGTTAGCTGATAGAGCTTTGCTAAAGCTGCTGTGGATAGGAGGAGATGGGAAGAATTACTACAGGAGTACACTTTGACAGAGTTAGGGAATGCCCATGAAATGCTTGACATGGTTTTTCGGTTCTGTCCTGTTCACTGCCATAAAATTGTTTTACAAGTGAATAAGTGGGAACTGATATGCTAGAAAGACATTTGTATAATACATATTGGCATCCCCATACTGGCATATGGGGAACTAAATCCAAGGAGTGCTGCCAAAATTATTATGAAAAAGTGTTCTACTCACCTTGTAGAAGGGGAGTGCTACAGTGTTTATTTTCCCCTCTTGTTTCATGTGGATTTGAAGATGGATAATTTGAAGATACCCATCATAAAATTCCCCTTTCTGGAAAAAGAGGACATAGAAATAAGAGGGGAAAAAAAATATTTAATGGTGAGAAGATGTATGGGGATGGAGAGACTGATTTGTTGTTTGTTCAGGTTCTCCTGTCTTTATCCTTTTGTGTACTTGTACAAAATTCAGCCTCAAATAAATCAAAGCAAACCTCATACTTATGAGCTTTTATGCAAAAAGGTGGTAAAAAGATAATCCTAACTTTTTCTCAGTGACTTGGCAGGGGCTGAAAGTCATGTATTCTTTTCTTCATACTTGAACTTAAAAGACCATAACATAACTGAAGAAAGGACTGGTTTTATGTTTTAGTTTTGTTTAGTTTGGGTTTTTTCCTCTCCTCAGATCAGAAAGAAGTAAAAGCAGGCAGGGATGGAATTTACTGACAGTGTAGCTGGATTATTTTTTATATTTATTAGTAACACAGAGATAAATGTCTACATTAAATATCCATCCAATCCAAACAATCAGCCATCTGGGAAGTGGGAACATTTCCAGTTGTAGGAAACAGAATCAACTGAAATTTTGACATATTGTTGCAATTTAGACAAGGTTTAGGACTGAGCGACATGATAGCAGGAGTTATTAGTCTCCTATTAAACTTAAAATACTTCTGTTATGTGTTACCAAAAACTGTCAATGTTGTCCATGTACCTTTGATCTCAGAGCCTTTGACAGGAAAAAGGATTATCTGACAAGAAAGCTGCCAGAAGGTTGGTGGAAATGTGAAGATACTGGGGAACTTCATAGAATCATAGAATCATTCAGGTTGGAAAAGACCCTGGGATCATCAAGTCCAACCATCAACCCTGCTCTACAAAGTTCTTCCCTGAATCATATCCTCCAAAATCACATCTAAACGACCCTTAACATATCCAGGGATGGTGACTCAACCACCTCCCTGGGCAGCCTGTTCCAGTATCTGACTACTGTTTCTGTGAAAAATTTTTTCCTAATGTCCAGTCTAAACCTACCCTGTTGCAGCTTGAAGCCATTCCATCTTGTTCTGTCGCTAATTACCTGTGAGAAGAGACCAGCACCAACCTCTCTACAATGTCCTTTCAGGTAGTTGTAGAGAGTGATGAGGTCTCCCCTTAGCCTCCTCTTCCTCAAACTAAACAGTCCCATTTCCTTCAATTGCTCTTCATAAGATTTATTCTCCAGGCCCTTCACCAGCTTCCTTGCCCTCCTCTGCACTCGCTCCAGCACCTCGATATCTCTCTTGTATTGAGGTTCCCAAAACTGGACACAACACTCAAGGTGTGGCCTCACCAGTGCTGAGAACAGGGGGCCAATCACCTTCCTGCTTCTGCTGGTCACAGTATTTCTAATACCAGCCAGGATGCCATTGGCTTTCTTGGCCACCTGGGCACACGGCTGGCCCATGTTCAGCCACTTGTCAACTAGAACCCCCAGGTCCCTTTCTGCCAGACAGCTTTCCAGCCACACTTCCCCAAGCCTGTAGCATCGCACGGGGTTGTTGAGGCCCAAGTGCAGGACTTGGCACTTGGACTTGTTGAAGCTCACATGGTTAACGTTGGCCCATAATCCAATCTATCCAAGTCTCTCTGTAGAGCCTCCCTATCCTCATGCAGATCAACATTCCTCCTTAACTTGATGTCATCTGCAAACTTACTGATGATACTCTCTATGTCCTTATCAAGATCATCAATGAAGACATCAAACAGAAATGGTCCCAACACTGAGCCCTGAGGAACATCACTTGTAACTGGCTGCCAGCTGGATTTAAGTCCATTGACCACTACTCTTTGGGCCTGTACGTCCAGTCAGTGCTTGATCCAGCAGATCATATGCTCATCCAGGCCATGAGCAGCCAGTTTTTCCCTGAGAATTCTATGGGGAACAGTGTCAAATGCTTTTGAAAGTCTAGGTAGACAACACCCACAGCCTTTCCCTTGTCCAATAGTCGGGTCATCTTGTCATAGAAG
The DNA here is from genome assembly GCA_033124195.1 of Coracias cyanogaster. Taxonomy (NCBI): domain Eukaryota; kingdom Metazoa; phylum Chordata; class Aves; order Coraciiformes; family Coraciidae; genus Coracias; species Coracias cyanogaster. The sequence continues at coordinate 77,820 of JAVSBS010007430.1, forward strand.
GAGGTCAGGCAGGACCTGCCTTTCATACAGCCATGCTGACTAGGCCTGATCCCCTGGTTGTCCTTTATATGGCTTGTAATGGCACTCAAGGTGATCTGCTCCATGACCTTCCCTGGTACCAAGGTCAGACTAACAGGTCTACAGTTTCCAGGATCCTCCATTCTGCCTTTCTTGTAGATGGGTGTTACATTTGCTACCCTCCCGTCCACTGGGACCTCCCCAGAAGAAGCACCAATCAGAACCATTTCAACTGCACAATGTGGGAGAATGGACACGAAAACCAAGCAGAAAGTGTTAATATCTCTCATGCAAAAGAGATTTGAATTCTTCATCTGGGAAAGGAAAAATATCAGTATTGTGATACCTTTTCTCCACTGTTGCTAACAATATTTCATGTTAAAATTCTTTGACAGATTTCAGATATGCAATGTAGAATTATATAGTCATTTATCAAACGAAATTTTACCTACTCTGAGCAGTGTACTTATAACTAAAATAATAAATTATATATTTTTGATTGCAAGTATTGTGATTTCTAATACCAACCAACACAGACAGGAAAGAATTAATTTTGCAACTTCTGTGTATGCACTACTTCAGTATAACAATTTCAGCTAATTTAGGATTGCCTAACTGATATGGTTTTAAGCAGAAAAGTTAAGGACTGTAGCACCTATCTCATGCTTTCTCTTTCCCATATAGAAATCACCATGATGAGATTTATATACTAAAATTCCAGGGTTTTTGGATGTGTTGTTAATTTTATTCTATCAATGAAATTATGGTATGAAAACTACTCTCCAAAAGGCATAACTGTTTGTCAGCTCAGGAGCTACGTACATCTGTACAGTGTTCCTGTGTCTTTACAAAACTAGAAGCTTTTCAGTGTGGGAGGTTTTTTTATACTACTTTTATAATACAAAGGAGACTGGGAGTTTCTGGTCAAGAGGGGACACCCTCATAAATTGCTGTTTATGGGACAAATATTAACATATGTGAGATTCGTAGCTCAACCTGAAACTGAGGATATGATGCTGCAGAGAGCTTTTAGTGATTTATGAAGGCATTTTACTGCAGAGAGATTAGAACAGCTTTTATAATATATTACATTGCTGCTTTATTTTAAAAGAATAGCTTAAGCCATTTTCTGATTCACATAATAGTGAAGTCTAAATGGTATGAAGTAGTTAATTGGCATTTTTGTCAAAATAAAGACCTAGTATAAAGGAATGTCATTTCCTTTTATCAGAGAATGAAATTATATTTATAAAAAAAATCATGATGATGTAAAATTCAGACTCTTTTGAATGGATAATTGGTATTACAGAGCATCAGGAAATTGCTTTCTTTGTAAGTATGTATTAAAATCATTCTGTTACATACAGCAATCTTCAGCTTTCTAAATGGTCCGATGCACATTTCAATCAGGAAAATTTGCTTATTATCTACTCAAATGGAAAAATATGGATTGCTCTTTTCTCTCCCCTCAGTGGTCTATCAAAATAATACTAAGAGAATTAGGGTAGTGAAGTAAATCTAGTTAGAAATTTAATATTCTTAATATTATTTCATCAAGTAGCATTAAGTGTATCTAGATATTTTCCTAGCTGCATCCGACACTGGGTATTTAGGATATTTAGTCTTTGATAAACTTTTTCTATCCCTTATATTTCAATTTTCAATGAAGAAGTAAAACACAAAACCACAAAACCTGGATTATCAGATGTAAACCAAAGGCAATGTTAGTTGAAGAAATTACGCCCTGGAGTGAAGGTCAGGACTGGTAAGAATAAACTATACCCTTCAGGAGCAGCCAATTTTAAGGACCTATGCACAGAGTACAAGCGGATAAGCTATTTAATACATAATAAGATGACTGTCTAAATCATCTGTTTGGCAGAGTATAGTGGTTTAGAGACTGTATTATTCATCAGATAGGAATAGCTGAAAAAAAAGAATGTCAAATGCTATTTAGAAAATGAGGTCCTCTTCCGTGTGCAAAACAGCTGTAAAAGAAGATCTAAGCTGAACAACCCCCAACAGCTTGTTATGACAGCTCTGCGCTGTGAACCACATCCTTTATTCTTTCCACCTTATCTGGAACAGAGGAGCTTGTCACTGACTGCTACCTTCAACAGTTTTCTGCAGGAATGTTCACTTTTTCCCTTGGAATCTTGACAACATAATTCTGCATCCATTCCATGTTTCTGTGAGGTCTTTCTTCAGCATCTCCACCTCTTACTTTGCATTTTGATGATGGTCTCACTGCCTCATGTAATCTGTGGTAGAAGAGAACTCAGAATATAGTAATTTTTTTTCAAATTTTTGTACATTTTCAGTTGATCTTTAAACTTCTTATGTAACAGAAGGAGTGTGAGTTCCGACCTACTATCTCAAAACAGTTGAAGAGCCCTAACCCTGCTGGTTTGAACTGAGCATGTTTATTCCAGGTGGGATATCTAAATCCTCTGACTTAGGGCCCAAATACCTGCTCTTTTGCATGGTCTACCGTTAAATCTGGGGACAGCAGCAAAAATGATTTAAAGGAAGAAGAGAAGCCACATTAATCATACGATACCTATATGGGTATTTGCAAATTGAGAAATTGTTGTGGTCTTTGAGCCAAAAAGTAATTGTCTGTGATGATATTAAAAATAATGAAATTCCTTTTTAAATATATGAGAATGCTTTCTTTCATTAAACTATTTTTCCAAAGTTATGCTCATGTGGAAATTAAGATCTTTTAAATATCAGGTATCAAGAACTTTCTTCAAAGAACAACAGGAAATGACTAATACCAATATACAGTGAAACCATTTGATCATTTAGACAAAGGAATCTTCCTCCAGCTCTTTAATGGACTAATGCATGCTGAATTTAATGGGGCTAATTTGCTCCACACCTACTTAAGGAAAAGATGCTGGGGTGCCTGATTTTTCCCCTCTCCTGGGTCTGAAAAAGCAATATATTGTCTACATGAAAGCATCTGTGACACTTTGATAGATACAGTGAGCTGGAGCCAATGCATAATTGGACAATGCTGAGCGAAGTGTCTGAAATTGCCTTTCAGAAGACATGCTTTAAAAGTCTATCAGATTCAACAAACAGAAAGGAAAAAATCTAGAATTTGTTTCACTGCGCATCTCACTCCTACCTTTTAAAGCTAAAACTAGAGCTGTGGATTTGGGGAAATAAGAACACGTGAATGAAGGATCAAAGAGACCTTCTCCTGCTATGAAAAGTGTTGTGTTCCAAGCATCTACATGTTGTCAGTCACAAGCATGTTTGTGTCAAAATAATACAAAGGTCAGAGGAAGAAATAAACTGAAATATTAACAATGTCTCACCTACGTTCGTCACCCTAATGTTTCTTACAATGCATGAGCTTCATTATCCTCCAAAACAGAAAATTCAAGCAGTTAGTTGGCACCTGTTGTAACATAGCTTTAAAAATAAAGCATATTTGCACATATAAATGAATAAATCTGGTGTTTTTTCCCAAGTAAATCAAATGTCCTGTAGCTGGGGCCACACTTTTGTATTATTTCAGAAGCACTTTCATTCTTACTCACTTACAAGAATACAGAGGTTTTCTAGGTAGCAGATGTAAACCACCTACAGCATGAGACTTTTAGAGGCTGGTTTAATTGTCATAGCTTAACCATAACATTTTTTATCATGCAGTTTCTTGCAACACGTAAAATATAAAGAAATTGAAGCTGAAAAGGAAAAAAGCTAGGAGAAGAAAAGACGAGAGGGCAAAGAAGGAAGCGTTTGTATTTCTCTACAAGTTTCATACAACATCTTACTCGGTTACTGAAACCAGATTCGTTTTTTTCAGTGAAGGAGGTTGACTTTTGACATAAAAGATCTTTCATTTTGCAAACAGAATCATCAGTTCATAGCACCAGAACCGGTGTGCTGGGTAGGGATTACTTTTTAAGGTAATGAAATTTGACATTTTTCACAATTTATAGCAATCATTACTTTGGTAGCTTAGAAGCTATTATTTGTGAGGTGTTTGGTCCATAAACACTCTTTGGCTTAAAATTCAAGTAAAAGTTAAAGGGATAGTGTTAATAGACGGGTTGTGATTTACGGGAACGTGCGAGTGTTCTTCTAGTCTTCACTTAGAACTGGGCAACCATAAGACCGTCTTTGTTTACGAATTGGGGTACATTTACATTTATCATCTAATTACTAATTGTCTGGGGAGGGCAGACCTCCTTATAGGATTTCTGGGGATTTACGTCTCTTCCTGATGTCTGGGGCCAGACAGAGACTTCTCCCACTACTATGGTAAAGGACTTCAGATTTCAACATTGCATTTACTAGAGCTGACACCAGCAAAAGACCAGCAGCATTATAAACCCAGTAAATCCCTTTATGCTCTTCAACACCATAGAAAGATAGAATACAATGAAAGCCTTACACGAAGGACAGAATGACGGTTACGTAGAGAAGCATTTTTAATAAATTACCTTCAGAAAGCCAGAAAGTGTCTTGTGAGGAAAAGACTTACTACTCCATAGACGCTCACAGGGATCCTCCTGGTTTAAATCTATGAAATATGGGCACTCTTCAAGCAGCGGCCACAAAGTCAGCTTGGAACCATTGCAATTATTGGTGAGAAATGGCTTGCTGGACACTGTGGACAGTGTCTAACTCACCGTTAGAACGTGAGTGGGGCAACGATGTGGCACCTCAAAATGAAAGCCTCTGCCAACCAAGGCCATTGTTTTCTCCTTTACTACAGCTGGGTGTAGTATTAAAATCCACTAATCAGTATCATCAAACCAGGAAATATGGAGATAGATTTCACTTCTTATATATTATTCATGGCATGCTATGAAACATTATGAAGTTAATTTAATTGCACTGCAATTAAAATACCTGTTTCTGTATACATAGATAAACATACAAAATTTATAACCTTAAGTGAAGATGGCTGTTGTCGCTGTCGCTATAACCATTAAGATGAGTGAATAGGTTCTAAAGTCATCATTTTTTTCTTTTACTATTGCCCCATCTTTAACAAATAGAAAAGCCTTTCTCTAAATGTTTGCTCATTTATATTCTTGACTCTGGATAATTGCAGAAAGAATGACAGCCGTGCTTGGCTGGCAAAGTCCAACACTCTCTGACCAGATTCTTTTAGATATTCTATGTGTGGAGGATGTGATGTTTAATATCAAATTTACTTATTATAAGATATTTGATGTTATGTTGTTTTTTTGATTTAGCAGAGTGATACATAGTATGCTGAAATCACAATATAAATGTAAGGCTACACTCGGCAAAAGATACCAATTGCATTATACCAATCTGTCACGATACAACTGTGATTTCCATTATCATTTATAATCTGCTCACTGTCATGATGCTGGGCATCCCCAGTCACCAGGAAGAAGGATGTGGGTTGAAGAAGCTCAAGTTCATAATGAAACAATGCGATATAATAAAACAAAATAACACAGAGAGAAATTTTAATTTTAAAAAACTTCTGCTTCATTTCATATGGTATTCAGCTGAAGTAGAACATAAATTTAAACATTTTAGGCTTTCATCGGTTTAAGCACGTTTCAGGCTGTAACTGCAGGCTGTAAACTGATCAGAACATACACTGCAAACATACTTTTAGATATAGTATTCTCAAATAAATACCAACGAGTCACATGGACAGCAGAATTAACAAAACTCTGGTTTTTCCTATGACTTTCTATTTTGTTGGTGGATTCCCAGGTATATAAGTGCAGCTTGCACTGACTTTATCCATGTTTGAATGTCTGTACTCTGTTATCTGGATTTTTTTTGGTGTTTGCAGCTGGATTATTTGCTGTTTGTTAAGGTATGAGCCCCCTACTCAGGGTAAAGTAGGAAACCTTAACTGCTGCCTGTTATGTATGATGTTCTCACAGCCATCGGATATTCTGCCTTTTGCAAAGCTGGCAGAAAAAAACAATGTTAGGAGGAAGCTGAAGACAAGTAGGATGTAACAGACATAAACACAAGTTTTATATTGAAGGGGGTGTCAGAGAACCTGACAAATGAGAAATGGGCTCTACGTATGTGTAAAGAGGAACTGTAATTCTCCAAAGGTGCTGTGGTGGGGTCTTGTTGCTGTTATTTGGACTAAAACTTACTGTTATTTCATTGAGAAGTAGGAGAAATTTTCTACAGATGCTGTTCAGAAATGGGGAGAGGGCTGAGGGGAAGGAGCAACTGGAAGTATTTTGGTGAATTTCTGTATGCAGGTGTTGAAGAATCTGTCTCTTTCCACAAACATGGATTTCTGGCTGCAGCAGTTAGAAGCTTCACTAGTAGCAGCAGCAAAAAAAAAATCAAGTGAAGAATAAAAGGATTACTTCATATTTGCCTGATTATGTCTGTGCTATTACTCCAGCCATAGCCACACACAAAAAAATAGATAATTGAAGTAGTGGTTTGAACTCTTTGAGGACAAATTCTACAGAGAATACTAAGACTGGTAGCATAGTAGGACCCCTATTAAAATACTATCTCCAGTTCTAATCTCTTCAATTTAGGAAGGGTATGAATATATAAAAGTAAATTTATGTAAGGGTTGATCTTTCCAGTGACTACTTAAATTTACCTTCAGGGATGAATTCTACCCAATGTTTGGGTAGCAAGGTAGGGTGGCTGTTGTCTTCAGTGTAACCTATGAATCACTAACCTTTGAATGCTCCTGTGTAAGCCCATCTTCCCTGGAACCATGAAGCAGACGACTGCAATGGGTCTGCCCAAACAGCTATACTTTCCTGAGGGGATGCCAAAACATTTCTAATGCTCTTTCAAAAGTCTCTGTAGATCAATAAAACCACTTACTAAGTTGAAGCCTTCACATATTTTCTCTGAAACTGGCAGAAGAAAGAGCCTAAACTTGTGCCACCACATTGAACTCTGAAACCACTCTATATCTTCGTCCAAGTATTTGTAATTGTTGGAGGTACCGAAAAAATTCTCAGAAAGAAATCTGATAATCTGGAAGTTATAGAGGACTCATCATTTGGTTCCCAGAGGTGGACAGATAAGAAATCTCTTGTTAATTTGAACTGATTTGGCACCCCATAGTACAGAGAGACTAGAACTTCATACTCAAAATAATACTGATTGGTATAGACTCAGACTCCCAGATAATACAAGTGGTTGTTGATTAATATGGGTAAGGCCTGTTAAGCCACAATATTTAAATTTGAAAAGTGTGTGGCTACCGTTTTGGAATCATAGAGTAATTATAATTGGAAGGGACCTCTGAAGTTCAACACAAATCAAGGCAGATACACCTTCAAAGGTAGATTCAAGTTTAGAGCTAGATCAGGCTAGTCAGTGTCTTGTCTAGTCAAGTTCCTAATTTCTCCAAGGACAAAGACACCACATCTCTTGGGATTCATTCCAAAGTTTATCCACCCTCACTGTAGTTTTTTTTCCTAATGCCTAATCAGAATTCCCCTCAGTGGAACTTCTGCCTGTTGACTCCTATCTGTTTCACTGCGTACATCTGAGTTTGGCTCCCACTTCTTGACAACCACCCATTGGGTAGTTGAAGTTGAGAGTCACACTTCCGTCTTTTCTTCTTAAAACTGAACAACCCAACCTTTCAGCTTTCTTATATGTCACGTGCTCCAACATCTTGATGGCCCTCCACTGGACTTGCTCCAATATGTCTCTAGTTTTGAGGAACCCAAAGTGGACAATACTCCAGTTGTATTAATTTGCAACAGATGTCAAATTTGATTCTTAATAATTTATGACCTCTACTTGATAGCAGAACAGTGGAATGCTGTGGCTAAAGTAAAACCTGAGATAAACTGGAACAGTATGTGCACAATTAAAGCAAAACTTAAAATATTTTTTTGCCTGATTGAGGATGAAGTAGGAATTTTCCTTCTGTTCAAAGCATCAGAAATATTGGACATTTTGCTTTCAAATATAGTGTTCTGCTTTGAGTTAGAGCAGAACAATTCTCTTCAGTGATTTTACTTTTCAGCTCAGTCTCTTCTAACTAACTGCACTTTCTGAAGGTAACGGCACATTTTTGCAGACAGTGTCTGCTTCTATCAGTGATAACGTTCCATGTTTAGAGTTACTACCAAGGTCATCATAGAATCATAGAATGCCAGGTTAGAAGGGACATCAGGGATCATCTAGTCCAACCTTCCAATGCAAAATAATATAGTTTAAGTGAGATGGCCCAGCACACTATCAAGCTGAGTCTTAAAACTGTCCACTGTAGGAGAATCCACCACTTCCCTTGGGAGACTATTCCAATGCTTAATTACTCTCATTGTGAAGAATTTTCTTCTGGATTCCAATCAGAATTTCCCCAGGAGTAACTTGCAACTATTCCCCCTTGTTTTTTCCATGTGACTCCTCATAAAAAGGGAGTCTCCTTTCTCTTGGTAATGTCTTCCCTAAGCTTTCTCTTCCCAAGGCTGAACAAGCCCAGATGTCTCAGCCTTTCTTCAGGGTCTTACAATCCCCTGACCATCCTCAGGGCCCTTCTCTGGACCCTTTCTAGCCCATCCACAACTTTTTTATTTAGCAGAGACCAAAACTGAATGCAATACTCAAGGTGTGGCCTGACCAGCACTGAGTAAAGTGGGACAATGACTTCTTTACCCCTGCTGGTGATGCCCCTCTTAATGCAACCCAGCATCCTGACAGCCTTTTTTGCTATTGCAGTGCACTGATCACTCATGTTGTCCACCAAGACCCTCAGGTCTCTTTCCATAGGGCGGCTCTCCAGCCAGGTGGATCCCAGTTTGAACTGCATTCCTGGGTTTTGTGTTCCCAGGTGCAAGACCCTACACTTATTCCCATTGAACTTCATAAGGTTTCTGCTAGCCCACTCATCAAGCCTGTCCAGATCTTCCTGGAGGGTGGCTCTCCCTTCTGGAGTGTCAACTACCCCACTTATTTTTGTGTTGTCTGCAAATTTCATCAGGATGCTCTTAATACCATTATCCAAGTCATTTATGAAGATACTAAACAGCATTGGGCCCAATATTGATCCTGGGGGACCCTGCTTGTGACTGGTCACCATTTTGAAGATGAACCATTTACCACCACCTTCTGGGTATGGTCTGCCAGCCAGTTCCCCACCCACCGAACAGACCATTTATCTGTGTCCTGTGGTTGTAGAAAGACTCTTGCTTATACCTGGTCCTGTGCAGACCAAGGTCACTGCTTAATCTTGTGAACCACATTGGGGGTGTAGAAAGTGAAAGGCCACACCTGTGGGGAGGAGTGGCCAGGACAGGGGACCCTGAACTGACCAACGAGGGATTCCATCCAACCCATATACGCCATATTCAGTGTAAAGCTGAGAGATCACGAGGGTCAAGCCTCTTTTTCAATGGCCAGTGTCAGAGTAGGACTTTGTCTGTTCTGCCTTTATTCCCAAGCCTTGCATTCCTAAATCCAGTTCCTGAATCCGGTTCCCATATGCTGCTGAGTCCAGTCTGGGACATCCCCAGTGCCTGCTCCACAACATCAGTGGTGACAGTGACGTAATTGCAGGGGGGCGTTCAATACTGGTTTTGTATATATTTGTATATATTCCATATTATTATTATTATTATCCTCATTAAAGCTGTTTCAGTTTTCTAATCCATAAGTCTCTCTCCCTTCTTCCTTTTCTCTTCCCCTTTATGGAGGGAGAGGGGTTAACAGACACTGTCTGTGGTCTAGTCGACTGCCCTGACCCTAACTCTTGACATGTAGATTGATCAAACAATTTTCTGGGAACTGTTTATGTATTTCTTAGGAGTATAGACCTCTAAGATACTAGTGGATTCTTTTCTTATTATATAGTTTTCCCTTCTGGAATTAAAGTCTTCTGTTTGTTATGTGGGCAGGGAAAGCATAAGGAATACTCTTTTCAACTTTTCTAGATTTAGCTGGCAACATGTGACTGTCAGTGATTCCTGACATATGTATTCAACATAGCAGATAGTCCTTTCTCATCCAAAGTTCATCTCTTCTCCCCATCTTCCTGAACTACTATTTCCTGTTCAAGGTTTATTTTGTACCAGCCAAACAATGCATTTGACCTTTCGGTTCTACTATTTCTTGTTCTTCTAATCTCTCATTTCAGGGAAATCTCCTCTTGATAGAAATTAATGATACTTAGAGATACCAAAGGAGAAGGATCGTTATGCTGTTATTTGATTAGTCATCACAATCTGTGGTGTCTTCTTGTCTTTATCTTGCATCTGTGATGAGATACTGTGATAAATGGTTTGGCTAATGGAATTAATAGTCCATTCTTAACTTTCTCTTGTTTCTGTATCATTCTTGGTGTTGATGGAATGCAAGCTGAGCAATGTCTTTTTTATAGTGCTACCCAAAAAATGTTTGTAACTATGAATTTGTGAATTTAGCATCTGTTAAGCTACTAAAAATGAAAAGAGTTATCCAAACCAAGGAATAACTGAAGAAACTATCTGATTTGTTCTTGTATGAGAATAAAGAAGATGGGAGAGATGACAGAAAGTCAAATAGTTCTTCCTTCCACACCACATGCAAGAGCCAAGTTAGTAACATGCACATAAGTTTTGGCTTGCAAAGGCAGTCATTGCATGGGTTTCCACTACACAGACTTAGCAGAGCATACATTAAACTAATTTTAAACAGTAAAAAGAAGGCTGGGAAAACAAAGAAAAGGGTCACTGCAGTGAGACCTGAGAAAATGTGCTGACGCTACATGGCAGGACAACAATATGCTTGCTGAATTAGATCTCAGTAGCTACAACATATCTGTTCAGTTCTTCAAGATACCTATCTCCAAGGCAACTCCAAAGCAGAAGGGGATCAATAATTGGAGTGATGTTACTGGTCAGCAGACATCCTGCGATAGGGTCTATGGTGTCCATACTGAAGGTAGTCCATGTTCCGAGGAGCAGAAGAGATGGACAGCTCTGCAGCTGCCAGGCCCATTTTATTGTTCATCTCTCCAAAGCAATTGGAAGAACCTTTCCCTGGCAGTTGAGACAGCAAGACTTCAGAAAGTAAGCCTGGGAAGTCTACTGAAGGAAGTCTAAGACTGGCTATTAGCCGATGTTGGTTAACAACAGCATTTAAACACAGTTCCTCTGTCTTTGTAAGTTTTTTGTCATAAATATGGAAAAATCTGTTCTCCTCAGTTTCAGTGCAATATGATAGACCTCTCCTCCATCACTTCGAGCAATAATGCTGACCTCTGCCTAAAGCTGCTACAATTGTTGGGTGAGATATTTTTATGGGAACATTCATTCCGAGTCAGAAAATTGTATTTTGGCATGTCTTTCTGCATAAACTAACTTGGTGGGTATTTCTCAAGTTGAGACAGAATGTTTACTTCACTGATGGCTTTGGAAAGTCGCATTGCAAATGACACACTTGTCAAGCACAACAGCATTTGGTAGGTTCAGGGAAAAGATGCCACAATGAGATTCTCCTGGTACATTGCTTTTCAAATAACTTTACATATGGGACCTCTTTGACTCCTGAAGAAAAACTGTGGGTAGTGCAAACATTGTAAGGCTAACAGCAAAAGAAAGGACAGTTTCCACAAAACCTTTATGGAGGCTGTTCTCAGGGATACAGGCTTATCACAAAAGTAGGAGAAAACTCTTAATTATCAGTGGTCAGCTGCTAAATAGGTCTACACAGGGAAGTGATAAATGGAAATGTGATAATGAAGTCCTGCGTCACCACGAAGGAGGCAAAGTTGTTCTGCATTATATTGCTGCTCCTCAGGGTTTCACTAGTAGCTTTAGACGCTCAGTGTTTCCTAACTAGAGGGATCCAATATTGCTTTGTTTTTGCTGTTCCCTGATTTAAGTATCAAACTTCAAAAACAGGAAGGAATATTCTTCCACTGTGTCCCAAGCATGCCTGACCACTTCTCATGAAGTTCACATATGTCTAGGCAGTTCTACCTGAAGTAATTCACAGTTCCAGATACCAGAATTGTGAAAAACTCCCATCTCTTCACTGCTATTAACTCCTCACTATATATAGTCTTCTTAAAGAAACTCTGCATTGCCTCAGCGGCTGAATTGTGCATGAAGAAGCTGCAACAGCTGGATATTGCCACTCTCCTTTCAACCCTGCAACAGTGTGCTGAGGCTATTTTAATGCTTAAGCAATACTAAAAAATTGCTCAGACTTTTAAATTTGCACTGTGATGAATTCAGCTGCTTTTGTATGTTTCTGAGGTAAAATAATCACCAAGGATGTGTTCATGCCAGGTATGACTTTGTCCAAAATTGCTGCCCCTATACTAGAAGTGTTCACCTTTGAAGTATTTCTAATTATGGACCAGGGCACACGACCTGCTGTTGCACTCAAATGTCATAATTCTAAATTGTAAAGATCAGGTTAATGTAAAAAAAAAATTAAAAATATATATATATATAAAAAAAGGCATTTTGTTACGTATTACTAGTATTTAAAATTCTCTCATATGGCTTTTCCAGTCTTTCCTTCTTCTCCAGTATGCAAGAGCAAATCACTCTTACCTCTTTCCTAACGAACATTTCTTGCTACAGTGCTACAGAGATATGCTTGAGACTACCCCTCTGGAAGATCCAAGCAGACAGGAGAATGATTTTTTTCATCATCATTAAAGGTCTGTCAATCTGTCGCATGTAAAAAGCCAAACAGTCACTGAACAAGCACCTCCTGAGAACTGTGGCTAGCTTGAGAGCCCACGACAGAAAAAAAAAGAGAGATAGGACATTATTTTCTAAGTTATTTCTAACGAATTCAACACCTCGATGCTCAAGCATTCAAGTGCAACACCTGTTTCACTTGACCGGCCGCATTTTAAAACGTAGTCAATGCTGCCATCTAATGGTATCTAATCGTTGAACAAAAGCTGTCGGCTCATCTCACACAGAGCAGAATGAAGAGTTTCACCTCAAAAGCATCACTAGGCACTGCAGGCACAAAAGCAATCCAAGCTGGACAGAAGTAGGTCTCAAGCAGATCCCACCTCTGCATCCCGCTGCCCAGCACTGCTGACACTGAGTACTAATTTCAGTTATCCTTAAAGGTCTCCAGATCTTCTTTGTCAACTTCTGTCTGTACAGAAGCTGGTTCTGGAAGTAATAACACTAATGCAAATTGTACTGTATCTGAACTCTTTAACTTCCAGTTTTCATATGTCTTTAGTTGTCCTACAAATAGCTTAGCCTTGACTCCAGCTGTCATATTTTAATTGTGTTTAGGAAGGGAAAGGATAGTAATAACAGATGTCTTGTGATAAACTGAAATGAAGATACCTCTTAAAACACAGACAAAAATCCACCATGCATCTGAACTCTTTATTGAAGAATCCAAAATAGTCCTATTTCATTAGTAGTCCTGAGGCCATCATGACACTTCACCTGACCAACCTAAACTGCAAAAAAAAACCCCAAAGTAATATAAATACATTCTGTTCATACATGTTTTTTTTTTTTCAGCATCAATAAAATAAATACTTCCTCTAACCTTAATAAATGTTCTCATAAGATGTACCATGAACACCTTTTCAGATTACTAATACTTTCTATGACACCTGGATGAAGTATAAAGATGAAATTTTATGTGCAATAATTCCTACAATTTTCTGGAAACAATACCTCTTGCATAACATCCTTTGAGTGTGATAACGATTACTACCATAATTTTTTAACACAGAATGATACAAGGAACAAATTATACACAGTTTTCAAGCACAGAGTCCTGAGGATATGTTAAATCCATTTAGGTGCATGTGCAAAGACACCTGAAAATTTCTTAAGCGTAAACAAATCCATCCCAACAAAGGCACTGGGAGGAAGATGGTCCCAAACATAGAAATTTGTGGTTGATTATACTGAAGTGTCATGAGTGAGCTCTTTTACAGAAAATGCGGTAATTATTTCATTTTGCCACAGTAACCAATTTTTTTGTCTTATACATTGTTCTACAGCCTTGTGTGCTTATAAGTCAGATTACAATTACAACTGATCTTTTACAGATTTCTTCTGTAAACACAGATACATGAGGTAATACAAAAAATGAGAGGTATAAAAATTAACTCACCTACTCCAGTAGTTGAGAAAAAAAAAAAATCATGGTTTGATTTTTCTGTAGTATTTATGACATAGTTGTTCAAGTCTTAATTGTTTTAAGAAGCATTTGCAGAACTGAGCAATCACAATACTTAAAGGCTGCCATCGTTATTCGAAATTTAGACTGCTCTGGGTTAAAAATATTTTCTCCGTCTGAAAATAACTGATATTGGCTTAGTCAAAAAATGCTGCAGCCTGGGGAAACCTTATGTGTCCACATTATCTCTATCTGTTTCAGCAATACCATCATAAAATAAAGGGAGAGAGATGGAAGAAGCAGTCCGTGATTTACCCAGCTTCCTACCATTATTTTCTTTAAGCACTGATGCAATAAGACTTTCCCTTTCCTGTGTTTCTTCTTCAAAGACAGCACTGTTATAATGCTTACGACGGTATAAGAAAGATTTATTTTCAAAAGAACGCTGCAGCAAATACCTCCTGAAGGCCCTTTGAATAACAAGAGCTGATACTTCCTCTTGTTTTCTTTTAAGGGTAGTAGTAATTGGCTTGTAAGAAACTTTAGATGGATTGGCAGCCGTAAATTTTTCTTCCATGTGTAATTCAAGACCATCGAAATCTCCAGATTCTCCCAAGACCCTTTTAGTAAAAGCAAGCAAGATATCCAAGCAGTGGATCTTATCTCCACTAACTATAGGGAGGTCCATGGATATGAGCTGAATTTTATTAGGCTTTGGGACGCGTAAGGGTTCTGCCAGAGCATCTGCAAAGTCTGAGAGAACAGAATACTCAATAAACTGTGTTGCCTGAGGATCAAATTTTCCCCAGGTTTCATAAAACATGTCAAAGTCATCCTCACAAAGAGGATCTGTGCTTTCCTCAGTGGCAACACTGAAGTTCTCTAGAATGACAGCTATGTACATATTTACAACAATGAGAAAGGATATAATGACATAGCTTACAAAAAATAAAATACCAACCCCCTTATTTGTGCAATTGTTCCTCTGTTCATTTGTCAAATTTAAGTTGGGAGCACATGAATTAGATCCTTTTAAGAGAGGGACCAAAAGACCATCCCAGCCAGCCGATGTTGTAATTTGGAAGAGACAGAGCATGCTACCATCAAAGGTCTGAAAGTTGAAAAGGTTATCAATCCCACTTTCCCAACCAACACAGGCAAAGTTTGTCATGCCCACAATGGCATAAATGAACATAACCAGAAAAAGCAGAAGACCAATGTTGAACAGTGCAGGAAGAGACATCAGTAACGCAAAAAGAAGAGTTCGAATTCCTCTCGCTTTTTGAATTAATCTCAGGATTCGGCCAATTCGTGCCAAACGGAAAATTCGCAAAAGTGTAGGGGAGAACAAATATTGAAAGCCTTCAGAAAGTCCAACACCTTTGAAGTGAAAAAGAAAACAAAATGTTGTCAAGCTGTAGCAGTGAAATCCCCTACTGATGCCCATTTAGTTATATTCTATGCCTTAGGTGTGGAAAGCAACATTACATCACTTTCAACAAAAACATTACCATCAGTACTGCAAATTCTTACCAGAGAGCTTAGGATAAGAAAAACAAATCGTTATACCTTTAAATATTAAAGAGGTTGCAATATTATGTTTGGCAACTGCATTCTCCTAGATTTCTCTAATTCAAGGGATAAAATGACGCATACCTCAAGTGCTCTAGAAATCCTTTAAAATCAACTCAGCTCCTGTGATGGAAGCTATGGGGCTTGTCTCTTAGCTGCTATTTGATTGCTGCTTCTTCTACAGGCCTAAGCCACATGCTAAATGTGAGACTTTCATTAATGCTTGCTACTTGAATGAGATCAGAGAAGAGCAAGAATCTACTTTCTTAAAAGAAAGTCCTGGGAAATGAAATACATCTTTCCCATTTTTCATACAAATGTACTTTTAACCTGAAGTCAATGTTACTGTGAAAACAACAGTTAATGTGATTACATGTAAATCAAAAGCATAAAAACATTAAGACAAGAGTTTAAGCACAATAAATTTTAAAAGATGTCACGGCATCAAATTCCTATTCTGTTAATTGCTCAACAAAACTCATACCTTGAAAAAAAACCAAAACTTGTAAACTATCCCTTTACCTTTTAGTACTCTGCAAAAATATAAGGGAAACCAAAAATATATCCTTTTAGAACGAATCACTTAGCATATGGTTTGAAAAAGTGGAATGAATCTGGAATTCGTTCATCAAAGTGGTTACTTTATAATGAAATTTGGTTTGGGATTGGTAAGACTTCTTACCTGATCCAATAATGATTGATACTTACTAACAAGTGAAAGGATCACAACAGCTAAATCAAATATATTCCAGCCACTGGTGAAGAAGTAGTGTCTTAAAGCTAGTATTTTTATGACGCATTCCGCATTAAATATTGCCACAAAAAAAAAGTTGATTTTATTAAGAACATTCTTGCTGCCATTCTGGTTATTTTCTGCCATCATAATGACCATATTTAGACAGATGAAAGTCACTATGGTAATGTCAAATGCTTTGTGTGACACAATATCAAACAGTAATCCTTGGAAAACATTCTGTAGAGAGAACAAGAACTGCTTAATGCTAATTCTAAGACCCAGACTACATTAAAATATTTATCAGTAATTTGTGCTTAGAAAGAGAATTTATGTGAATATACATTTAACAACAAGCTGCTAGAACCATTTTTAGGTGATTTCTTTAGACCTTCAAAGAGAACAGTACTTGGCTAAGCAGTTTCAGATATCGTGCAACCACATTTCCTTAGAAAAAAATTACACAGCCTGAAAACATGTGGAGTACATTGTGATTGCTCTTTTCCTGGAAATACTTATTGGAGCAGACATTTTAGGATAAGCATTTATAATTAAAATGTCCTAAGCAAGAAAACCTGAATAGTTAGTACATGAAGACACGCTTGGAATTAAATTTAAGAAACTATAAGAAATAAAGCATGAGATTATTTAAAAGTAAATAGCAGCCATGGGGCATGTACTGCTCCCTATTAATTCTCATCTGCAATAACCCAATCTAGTTGCAGAAGCAGTATCATGCAACTTAAGTGACCGAGATCATGTTATGAATATCAAATACTTAATATGAACCTTTATTAAGAGGTTGTACCTTTGAATAGGTGATAAATAGACTGGAAATTACCCCAATTAATACCCACAAGGAAAAAATGCATTAGATGGAATTAAGAAAAAGAGAGTAAAATGTAAATGCTATGTTGAATGAGGAAGATGATGGGCTCTAACATGAAGTTTACTTCCAGATGCCTGGCTACTGAGTTTAAATATGGTCACCATCTTTATATCTTCTATCACATTCTACTTAAGATGGCCTCACCAATGGTCGTGGGACGGGTTTTTGCGGTTTCTTGGATCCAAGTTTCTTTAGGGCATTATAGTACTTCTTCTGTTCCTCAGTCAAAAATAGATCTTTTCCACCTAAGTAAAGGGAAAGAACGC
Source organism: Coracias cyanogaster (assembly GCA_033124195.1). Lineage (NCBI taxonomy): Eukaryota > Metazoa > Chordata > Aves > Coraciiformes > Coraciidae > Coracias > Coracias cyanogaster. The sequence continues at coordinate 95,362 of JAVSBS010007430.1, forward strand.
TGCTGTTCAGCTAAAGTTTAAGCAGTCAACTAAATAAACACCAGCAAGCTTATGTCAGATAAGTAAGTTACAGCTGTCACGAGAAGACAAAATGTCTTCACCAGTTCTCCTCTTCCCCTTGTACTTTGCAAAGATGTAATGAAAAAAAAACTGATCAGGGCTTGGTCATGAAAGTCAAGTCTCTTCTCCCAAATCACTAATGATAGAATAAGAGGAAATGGCCTCAAGTTGCATCAGGGGAGGTTTAGATCAGAAATTAGGAAGAAATTCTTTACTGAGAGAGTGGTTGGGCACTGGAACAGGCTGCCCAGGGAGGTGGTGGAGTCATCAGCCCTGGAGGTGTTTAAAAAACAAGTAGATGTAGAACTCGAGGCTATGGTCTAGCGGCTAGAGAGATGTTAGCATGAAGGTTGGACTTGATGATCCTTGTGGTCCTTTCCAACCATAGTGTTTCTATGCTTCTAAGTCTAGGTAGTGTTCCATGTCAGCTTCCTTAACTGTGACGGCCTTTCTGAGGTTTTATAAATCTATTTAATATTTTTTAAATGACTTAAGACTCATCAACAAGTAAAGCACTTGGCATTTATATTTTTGGGAAGGGTAGGAACGGAAGTATATCGCTAAGCTAGCAAGTAAATGGAGGACGATGAACAAGCACTTTGAGACCAAGATCTATGGGTGGTTCCTCATATTGAATTTCTGGTGCTCATCTTATTACCATCTATGCCACCTGTATTACTTAGCAATCACTTTGAACTGAGTATTCAGCAGAAGCCGCTCACCATAAAAGCATTGAAAAACTAGCATTTTGTGAAACAAACACATAACAATGTTCAGTAGGGCATCTGCGCTTTGGGTCACTCCAGCAAGACCCCTGAAAATTCAGTTTAACTTCACTCTATGGAATCTCAATGAAAATCTCCAAGAAGCAGCCAAGAAGTGACAAAGAAAAAAATGCCCATGGGCATGTACTGAGAAAAAAAATAAAAGTGTTACATCCACATCAACTTCTAGGAAGTGTTCAGGCTTACAAACTACTTAACTAGTGTTGTTTTTGTCTGTTGGGATTATTATAACTGGAATTTTTTTATGAAAGGAAATTATTATAGTGAATTCAGACTGTTGATACTCAACCCTTACATTCTTGTAGGCTTTATTGCTACTTATCTCTACTACTAAAGGCAGTAATCCTCTGACACTTCGTGTATAAGTCAACCTATGGAAATAATAAATAGCTCCTGCTGAGATTCTGACTTCCAAATGTGAACTTTGAAACGGTAAACCTCCTGTTTGCATCTGCTTTTGTGGTATTTTTTTAATGAGCAAGAATGCTTATTTGTTTTAAGTCTTCCAAGTGAACTAATTGACTCCATTCCCTTATGACAAGGGGCAATGGATACAACCACCTCAACATGAGGAGGAACTTCTTTACTGTGAGGGTGCCAGAGCACTGGAACAGGCTCCCCAGAGAAGTTGTGGAGTCTCCTTCTCTGGAGACTTTCAAGACCCATCTGGATGTGTTCCTGTGTAACCTGCCCTAGATTCTATGGCCCTGCTTGGCAGGGGGGTTGGCCTTGATATGATCTCTAGAGGTCACTTCCAACCCCTAAGATTCTATGATTGTGATCTGTCCAGAGAATTTAAAAAATGTATGCTGAACAGAATTAGAAAAGATGATCTAGAAGTCTAGTGGTATCTGTGGCTTTACACAACATGCACAGCATACCCTAAGTATGATGAGCGAGCAAGAAGCAGGAATAAAGCAAAGTCCAGAAGTAGTTGGAAGAATGAAGATGAGGAGCTATAATACTTTGTTAGGCAGTTTGTGACAGGAATCTGGAGAAAGGCAAATATGGCTGAAAAGTATAATACAAACTCTGAATATTTTATTCCATCAATAATTTTGGTCATTTATTTTCATTAATTTCTGTGGAATTCCTGTTGTCAGAGTAACACCAGAATTTTACAGATTTTTCAAGGTGAACTCCTAGGTCTTGTTTTTGGGATATTCTCATTTCACTTCATGTGAAATTGTCCATCCTACTGAAGAATTTGGTTTCTTTTAACCTGAGCATCAATTTGATCCCCCAAGTGTTTCATTGCTTTATCACTCAATGTTAAGCACAGGTTTTATTGTTCGCTTCCCTGAAGCATTTTACTGTTTATCAGCTTCATAGCCAATTGATATTCATCTGTTTTATGCCTTAGTACAGTAGCATATTTATTTCCTATTCCAGATTTACAGATGTTTTTCAGAATTACAGATTTAAGAAGTGATAGGAAAAAAAATCCCGTCAACTGGATAATTACTATATTTCCAATAACTAACAACTTCTGATAATTTATTTCTGTGTATTTTGTTTTGGGAGGAGGAGGTTTTGCATTATTTTTCTTTGTTTTCTTTTTTTTTTTCCCCTCCTAAACACAGCACTGTAGAAAGAGAGGCTAGCAGGATGCTTCCTGAATTTATATCCTCATGGAAGGATGCTGCAGAGTTAGGTGGAAAAACAGAAACTGCGTTCCTTTTAAAAGAATTGGACACTCTGAGGGCCAAAAATAAAAAGGTACAATTGAGATATTCAGATCACATTATTTGCTCTTTTATAGTTGTCTTACAAAACATACATTTTAAACTGTTCCTAATTTAGTTTTGTTATTTATTTTAGTGCACCAATCAATAACTTTCTTGTCATTTTGGATTCCTAGTATCTACTTAACTGTTTCTCTGGAATTAAAGAAATCTTTCATCCTACCCTTTGACCTTTTTAAACAGCAACATAGCTTCTTGCACCATGGATGGAAACCAATGACGATGAAATTTCATTTCATTAATAGAATCTGGAGCTTGTGTTTCTATACCTGTGTTCCAGATAATGAACATGCCCTGATACCTCGTCTTTAAGGGGAAGAAAATTCCATTTTTACTTGCCCACTGCATTCTTCTAGCATTAGTAGTGGTTGCAGGGACCTAAACAACAGAAAAGTCTATAGTCTTTCCATGAGGTATCATTGAATATTCAATGGCAAGCTCAGACACCTGCCCAAGAACAGGTTTAGTGAAATCCCAGTTAAAAGAAAGATCTCAACATGTGAAAGAATACCAGTTTTCTGTCTGGTAATGCATATGAACAATTGCGCATTTACACCAGTCTGAGGCTATGAAGTCAGTACTCTTGGTAGGAAATAGGCTATGCATGCAGACACTACCTGCATTATATTCCATGTAATTCTGAACTTCCTTAGCGAGAAGGACCACAGCTGGTGATACCTGAAGAAGAGAATCCCAAGTAAATATTATGGAACACACATTGCTGCTTGTCTCACAGAGCAGGATAGGGCAAATGATTTAAAAAGTTATTTTTAATATTTGTCCTTTAATGAATATAATTAATTGTACTTCTGGTATGTTTCTTAGTATTCGTATTTTGGGGGTGAGAAACAGTTACTTAAAATTTTGTTGTGGTTTAAATTTGCTGGTTGACCGTTTCAGCCAGATAAGAATCTTACTGTCCATTTGTTCAATTCAGCTTCAAGATAAGCTCTCTGAAAAGGACAAGGAGCTGAAGACAATAAAACTGGACTTGGAACTGCAAGAGAGAGCTACAGAAGCTAAGATTGCAGAGAAGATTGCAGGTACAGTAGGCAGGCATTTAACAGATGGCTGTATGGCTCATACAGTACCCGCAGTTGCTATATGACGTGGCCTAGTGAATGTTAGCTTTATTTGCTAAGGGAGGGAAGATTTGACTTTTGTGTGTGTGTGGCTGTTTAGAGTTGCTTAGAAAATGGGTAGCTTTAACATCCTGGTACTGGTATTAGCAGGAGCTTTACCTGTATTCATACTGATTTGGGCATTAAATGCATTGTTAACACCATGTCAATCCAATCACAAAAAGGTTGTTTGTTTTGTTGGAAGGTCCTGAACAAACAAGGGGAAATAATGATTACCAGTGCCTCTACCTTTCAACCAGCAGTTCAAATACCACTTATTGTTTTAGCTCATTCAGAGCAATACTACCCCCTCCCCATGTATGGAGATAGTGGCACATTCACCTCAACCAGAGACCTGCGCTTTTCTTGAAAAAATCTGTTCTTTTGGTAGTTTTAATTATTTTTTGTCTGATGGTGGTATGTCTCCAGTGAATTGAGTTCATACAAAATACCAAAATGAAAGGTTTTAAAATTTATAGTTGAAAGCAAATGCATGCGTATTTGTTATGGAGATAGTTTGTATTCTACAATTTCAGAAGTTTCTCAAGTAATGAAGCTGAGTATTATTATTGAAAAGTGACTGTGTGAACAGTTTACCGAGTGGATGAAAAATACTCCGATTTTTCTCCCAAGCTTTTCGAAGAAATTAATGGGAGTGCTTTTATAAATTAATCCTATAATTTGTTCAGAAATAAATTACAAGCTAGGTAAAATTATGTCCTCATAGACCACACACACTTTATATACTATTAATAGTACTAATATCTGCCCCCAAAATATTGGTACTGAAGGGAGGAGTAACTGTCTTCAGGAAAATGGAGCAGAAAATATAGTCTCCAGCTGAAAAAACAGACGGCTGACTTTGCACTTAATGTCAAACTCCTGAGAATACAGTATTCTGTGTATATTATAGATGGAAGAGAGAGTTCCTAGATGTTCTGTGGTGGAGGAGGGGAAAGGCAAATCTAATCTACATATAAGGAAACAAATTTAAATAAAGGTGAAATTTTATTCTTGTTTCATTTTACATGAACTAGCTTTGTTTTCCCAAGGAAAAAATCCACAGTGTGTATCGTATCCAGCAGCTGAAAGCTAACGCAAATTGTTTGGGCTGAGTCCCAAGTTGTGTGTTTGTTTCTGGATATTTGCACAGTGTTTTACCTCTGTACCTATAATAGAGAAATACTCTTTGATATACGTGTTCATTGCTCATTAAGACCTGGAAAGAAATGTGTCAAAAACATATTTAGTTTCAGTTTTATGGATACGGTTGAAATATTTGTTAGTAAGTTGTTTTTTCCTACACTACTGTTTAAACTTTCGCATTTTGTCCTAAGCATAATATTATCTTCAAGACAGTATGGCATGAATATTCATGTAATAATTAACATCGTTATTCCATTTTAAGAGGAAGAATAAGCTAAATTTTAATGAGAGATACAATGTGTAATAAAGATGACCTTTAAAAAAATACTCTTTTTTTCTCCTTTTATGAGTTCAGGACATATAAAATCCTTTAAATGCTGAGAGAGAGGGCAAGAGGCTCCTTTCTACTTAAGCTATTTGTCAAAAGAAAGCATGTTTGATATTTCAGGTATTTTTGGTTCCTGTCTTACTATTCTAGGAATGTCTCCAAGTTTGGATAAATGTTTTGAAATGTGGAATTATGTGAACCAAGCTGAATTTGTGGAGATCTATGAGTATCTCTCTCAAAAGAGCTGTGGGGAGAGTTCTAATGGACAAGCAGAACTTAATAAAGAAGACTCATCGTGTTTAAGGAAAAACTCTTCCCTCTTGTGTTAAGTCCTTTGAGGAGAGGAGAACACATGCTGCTGTGATTTCATATTGCTAGTTAATGTTTAATTACTGCAGTGTATAACACATGGTAGAGTGAAGCTTGTAAATATGGGTGTTTGCATTTTTATTATTACTTAGTACTGACTTTATGATAAGAAAATGACTCCACAAAATTATATTGTAAAAAACATCAGAAAGGTACACCATAAAAAATGTTATCTACCTTGAGGAATATTACAATTCTATTTTAAAATGTAACCCTCTAATTGGTGGGGTTTACTTAAGTCCTGTGGAAAGAACAGAAAAGCTGAAGACAAAGGCCTTTGTAAAATGAAGCTACAACGGTCTTCAGAAACAAATAACTCAAAGCTTCTCTTTTTATGATTTTCACTTTGTTCAGAGGAAGAGGTGAAGAGAAGTGTAAATTTGTGAAATGCTTCATGAGAGGGTAAGAAAAAGTAGAGTTAAGGCAGAAGATATACATGATGGAAGAGAATGTTTAATATTGTATGCAGTAAATACATTCTTTTCAGAAGGTGTTCATTTTTAAATTTTACTAGCCTGGAAAATAGATTTTAGAACTTCTTTGGGTCCCTACCTCTGTCAGGTAGCTATGGCTAAGGAAAGTTAGGGAATTCACAGCTTTGGTTCAGGCTTTTAAGCATTAGAGACTATTGTTCCTGGTGTCCATAGTTGCCACAGGTTCTTGCTGATTCTTCATTATTTTTCTGTTTAATTTGCTCTCATTATAAGCCAATGTCAGAAGGTACAATTAGTTTCACTCCCTGTCATAAAAAGCAGAACCTCAAAGGTGGAGGCAACATTGGGAAAATCAAGGGAAGAGCACATTGTTAAGGAACTGAGATTAGGATACTCTAAGGAAAAAATGGGACACTGCATGTGAGCTGGGTATGAAAAACAGACAAATCTTGAAATGTGGGACTGCAGAACTTGCATATGTTGAACAGAAAAGGAAATAGGTGCCACTCTGTGGGAGGGAAAAGGGGGAAAAAAACACACATCTCCTGAGAAAGAACTGGAAGGTAGGGATGGAGGTATTGCAAAGAAGTCTTCAAAGGAATTAGCAGAGAGGTCAGATCTCACTTTGGATGGACATAAGTCCTTTCTGAACAGAGGAATTATAAAGGGGTATATAGGAACTTTTAGAGAAAGAGGTGCTTAAGTGAGAATTGTAGAGCACAGCGGTAGCCTATGTAGACTAGAAAAAATACCAAAACTGTGGTTTTCTCACTGCAACTCACACCACTACTGCAGCAAGACGTACCACAGTTGGCATCAGAGCCTCAGCTCTTGGAATATATTTTTTTTTGCTATCACAGTGCTATATACTGGGACTAAGAATAATTCTGAAGGAAAATTAAAAATACTTCTCCCAAAGTCTTTCTGTAGCAGGAGCTCTTCTGTGGGTTTGTGTGTTTTGTTTTTTTTTTCCAGTATCTAACAGCAAGTTAATACTTTTTTTTTTAAACCAGAGCTAATTCATCAGGAAGAGGTGGATTGAGTCCAGCCCTGTTAGGTCTGTTAGGTGTTGCACACCCCCTTTAATACCTGAAAACTGTACTAGCATTCTGCAGATGCTCTCTGAAAGATGAGGGTAATGATAGGAAATAGTGCGGAGTAAGGGGAAAGCAGTACTTCTAATACTGTCATATGTTATACACGTTTCAGTCTCTTGGAAACTACAGCAATATACCTATAATGAAGTCCCCTTTTTTGAGGTCTGCTTTAACAAAAAAGTTGAAGATTAACATTTGTGGGATTGTAGAATTACTGAATAAGGTATGAAAAACTTCGTGAACAGTATTTGAAGTTCCCTAAATTAACTTGAAAAATAATTACTGAATGCACATGCAATTGTTTTGATAGCAAAAGTGAAAACAAATATCTAAGTGGCTATTAGCTTAGCGTTAGTTTGATTTAATGTCCCATAAAGTAAGAGGAAATAAGTAATCTTGCCAGTAATAAACTTTGGGTGGCAATAATTTCCAGCACAGAAGAAAAGTATTTTCCATTTCCTCAAAGCTCACTTTAGAGTCCCTTTTTAGATGTTATTTTTCTTTCTTGCATGTCATCCATTAAAGATTAGCTGTGGAAGGCTGAAGCATGGAGAGATTATGAATGACAGAACAACTCCTGCAGAATAATAATCAGTTTTTGGTATTTAATGCTGTTTGACTTTTGCAGACACATTTCTTATTAACCTTTGATACAAACAGAAATCCAGGTTCCTGGTATCTCATGGAGAAGATGAATTCAAGATCCTCTTCCAATTAAACTGAAATAAGGCCAATATTGGGCTTTAGCCAAAAGAACTCAATAGTTCCCAACCCTTGTGTTTATAAACCTAAATATGAATTATATTTTACAGTTTAAGTAGGTAATACATATACTTCCCTAACTCAGTTTTCTGTGCATAATGCATTGTATATGTAGTCTATATAGTTCTGAGGGGCTTTGTCCTATGAATCCTTTTTTTTAAATGCAAAACTATTTCCTAAATTTTTTTAAATTATTTCCTGGTAAACAACAGAATTTTCAAAATAGCTGTAAAATTTGAATCCTCTGCATTGGAAAACAAACAATTCATCTAAAGGAGAGAAAAAAAACCCACAAGGTGGGGGTGTCATGACTGAGAACATCTTGGCTTAAGTTCTAACAGCTTAATTTGAAACAATGCAATTTTACTTTCAGATTATCAGAATTGTTTGTCAAAGAGTTGTGTGCAGCTCTTTGAAGTACAACATACGATGCGCTGGAATGGGTTAAAATGTAAATTGCTAAACTGTTTATGGGTGGAGCTTGTATGTAAGAAGCAAGCCAATATCTTCTGTATATTTTTATGATTAGTCTAACCTTTCTTTCTTCTCTGCTATGGTGCTAGATGAACATAAAGAATTGGGTTTTATTCAGGAATAAAAAGCTCTGCAAATAAGCTACTTTCTGGGGCATTAGAAAAACTTTTCTTGAACATGTCAAATTATAACTTGCAAACTTGAATGCAACATGTATATTGGGGGGGGGGGGGGGGGGGGGGGGGGGGGGGGGGGGGGGGGGGGGGGGGGGGGGGGGGGGGGGGGGGGG